>LPNX010789455.1:9856-68760 GCA_001517045.1 Pseudotsuga menziesii | reverse complement strand
CAGGCTGTATATGCTGCTTTTGAAGGAGCGTTGGGTAGGTGGTAATTTAACCTTTTTCGGACCTTCCTGACTAAATACGAAAAAGGTGTGCCTTTTCTTCTTCGGAATTTAAGAGAGTTCTTCTCTGGTTTGTTTTATACTTTTTCAGCCTTAGGAGACTAAATTGTACAAAAAAGGACCCCCCTGGAGTCTTCTTTGGAGTTTTCAGACTCTCTAAATTATGAAAACGCCGTCGAGCATGTACTAGTTCGGGCTCATAAAATCCACGAATTAGTGCCTTATCAAGCATTCTTCTTTCTTTTCTTCGAGCTTGTCAAAAAATGAAGATGGTCCTGAGTTTGCTTTCTTGGACTCGTTAAACCTTTACAAGAAAGAAGGGAAGGGGAAGGTTTATTTCCATGTCTTTTTACATAATGGCAGCAAGTCTTGTTTCCTTGAACAAAGCACCAGTTTTGAGTCTATCAACAGTTGGGTCCTAGTCTTTTGACCTTATCCTGATTCAGAGTTTCTTACTCCTCTAGTTGGTCTTTTTTCCGGTTATATGGGGAATCTGTCAATGTTTCCTACATTGTAGATTTGTTTCGTTGGTCCTATTTTGTGTCAAAAGCTGCCTAAGTCACTTTTGTGTCATGCTCACTGTTCAAGGATTAAACCTTTGTCGTCCATTCTGCAGTTGCCTTGACCTTTTGTGTCGGCCATTCCCTGGTATCCATTCATTACATCATGTCTTCAGCGGTCCTTTTTGTGAAATTCAGTACCAATTCCAGATCCAATTAGTCTTTGATTTACCTCGTGTTGGATGATGAAGCATGCCTTAATGCCTTCCTTCCAATGGATCTCTTCCTATCGACTGCAACACATCTTGCTCTGGGGACGAGATTTAGAGTTTTATGACAGTACCTTGGGAATTGTTGTCCTCAATGGCAATTTCCCTCGCTATTGGGTAGTGGGAATACCTTAATGTCTCCTACTCAATGGATTCTTCAAGTGTTCAACTTCAAGTCCTTGTAATCACACTTGTTAGAATGTACTAGGTACCTTGGGGACCATTTTCATTAATGGTGGTTTCCCTCGCGTTTGTTAACGGTTTTCATTATTGACCGGTAATCAAACGGTTTCCTCCATGTTCGACTTCAGCACCTTTATTCGCATGGTTAGGATTCGTACCTTTTTTGGGCGGTTTGGATTGAAGACCTTGGGGCCGACAGTAGCATTATCATCTTTTGCTATTGCCCAAGTTGCGCAAGACCATGTTATGCTTTATATGACATTTTGCTGAGACATAGATCCACCTTGTATTTTTGTGGCTATGATCGATTGTTGAGCATGGATCCACCTTGATCATTTGTGGCCATGGCTCCTTTAGATTTGATATGGCACCTTTTTTCATATCGAGCAACCATGATAGTTTCATCAGTTATACATATGTTGGATCTGCCTGTATATTTATGGCGATGTTTTGTATATGGACTTGTATGTACCAGAGATTAGTTTTTCTGACATTTATCTCTCTTTTAGGTACCTTTGCTCGAGCCTTTCGATCTTGGATTCTCTGCTCTCTCCATACTCAGCTGTTTCCTTTATAATGTATTTCGGCTATCGTCTTCCCCTCTAACCTCACACATTAGGGGGCATCTGTTATACACCAGAATGGCACCTCTCCGTCCGAGTGCCGACTTTCCTTATGTCGGTGCGCAAAAGGACACTTATGGATTTAGGTTTGCCTACAATACTATAGCTTGGATTATTATGGAATACATTTCTGCCTTCATCTCTGCCTGTGACCACTTTCCCATTGTTTCATGAAAGTCATTGAAAGTCACTGAAAAAGCACCTATATTGGAGGACCCATATCTAGAGTTTTGTAACTCCGTTTGACCTCATTTATACGCTGTTGGAAAGGTATTTCAGTTAGCTAAAACTTTCCAGAAGACACCAAAGTCTGAAAATGCCCATAAATATCCTAAAAATTCGTTTTTTGTCCATTCGCGATTTTCCTTAAGGAAAACCCACGAATGTGCCTCTTAGCATTTAAAACATTAAAACATGAGTTAATTGGAGATTAGTTAAGTCATTTAACTTAATTTCATTAACTGCTGTAACTTATCCAACCTTCAAAACTACCTTATTTCACCCATATAAATAGAGGTAGGGAGGTCCATGAGAGGGGACTTGAATTTCTGCATTGTTATGCTGGAGGAATCGGGACTCACTTTGCCCACACTTTTGCCCTGGAGGTCTTCCCCTTGTGTTGCAGAGCTTGGAGGCTGAGTTCTTTGGAGAAGAGAAGCAACAGATCCAGATCAAGGTTTCGTGAGGTGCCAACTTCAAGAGAAGGTATACTTGTACTTGTTTTCAAGATTAATAAAGATGTGATGTCCTTCTTCTTCCCAAATCATTGTTCAATGTGTGATTGAATCTCTGTTTCTGATCATATGATGATGTTATTCAGATCATTTGTTTATGTTTATTTGATTATCATTGTCTTATATGTGGTCATAATGGTTTGAGGAAGGTATAACTTGTTTTGCAGGTCTCTTGGAGCGAGAGGAGCAAGAAGAAGATTGAAGAGAAAGCTTGGACCAGCCTTCAGTTTATCAGGTGTGGAGCTTTCTTATCTCTGAAACTTGCTGTTATATACTTGCTGAACATTGTGCATCTCTCTTTCAACCCCAGTACGTTGATGGCCTCTTAAACCCTAGCCATAGGATACTTTCCTTTACAACAGATATCTAGGGTGAGACTGAGCCTGCCTCGTAGGTGTTTCCCACTGATTTTGCTCTGTCGAGCCGATATCTTTGCGTGTTTTGTTGGTTTTGTGGGTTTGTTGAACTTGGCTCATGAGAGTGAGGAAAAGTAGGCCAACAAATGGTTCCGTTGTTGGGATCCTTAATCATTTGAGTCGGGGGAAATGTTGTGGCATCCGATAATGAAGGAAATCGAGGATTGGTTGGAGTCTAAGACATTAGCATTTGCGCAAGAAGAGAGTGTAAGATCATGGTTGAGCACACAAAACTGGTTGGACCGATACTTGTACACAGATATTCACAAAATATTATTTACAGACTTTCCTATTGTGCTGCATGAGTGGTTGTCAAGATTAGCGACTCGACAGATAAAATTTTAGAGAAGGGAAGCAATCAAGTGGAGTGCTCAGTTGGTCCATGAGTTAACCAGTGTAAGTAACCCCCTATCTAGAGATATTGATTTTTGGGTCGATAGTATTTTGCAAGGATATATTACTGATTTTGCAGTTGAGATGATAACCTCATATAGTAAGGATGAAATAAATTTTTTCCAAGGACTTCGAAGGAGGTATTTGTTATCTATAAATACATGGATAAAGATGCTCGTCTATGAGAAGGGCATTTTGCAGTTGAGCATTTGAGTCGCATATCCAGGAGGAAGGATATGTTGTAGACAACTTGTAAATAAAATGGGAAATGGTGAGCTGAGATGTTCCCAGGAAGTACAGAACCTGAACTAAAAGTGGGATTTTTAAGAAGTGGAAGGAGATTTTGGTCAGGAAAAGGAAGAAAAACATTGAGGAGGAAGACGAACTCCTATTATGTTTGAAGAAAGTGAGTACAAAGTTGACTTGCAGCTAGACGAAGGGTCTTGCGATGAAGAGGAAGATTATAGCTTAATTTATGAAGGAGTAGAAGATCTGAAGAATCTACAGAGACACTAAAATTAGAACGTCACTACACGACACCAAGAGCATTACCAGAGGTAAGGTCTAGAACCTCAACTCCTGAAAGAATTGTCAATTGTAGTAGTACTAGTGTTGTGACTAGTGCGCAAGGAATCCCAGCTTCATTAAATTGTTCATTAAACATCCCTGATGCCAACTCAATGGCTAGGGCAGAAATTAGATTATTTACATTCAATGGGAATGCAGCAGAAGATCTAGAGCAACACTGGTTCCTTTGCGAAGCTGTTTGGATGGTTCACCAAGTTCAGAATGTGGACATAAGGAAAGCGCAGATGATCATGACTCTACGGGGTTATGCGTTGGACTAGTTTATGAAGTTTTCCATAGTAACAGTAGGAAACCCACATAAGACCCTTGATGAGATCCAACTCGCGATGATTTGTGAGTTCAGAAAACCTAAATTTGAGTCACAGTGTATCACAAAGATCAAGGAGCAGTTACCGATGGAGTTCATATGGGATTTCGATCAATGGTTTAAACCTTTGATGGCCAAAGTTAGTTTCCAAATGTCGGATGTACAACATAAAGAGTGGTTTATTGCTGCACTACTACCACACATCCAAGGGCCGTTGATGCAACAGAAGATTGTGTCGCAGACGAAAGCGCTAGAAATAGCGATGAAGATGGAATCCTTGCCGATCAACGATGGTGGCGTAGGGATGATGTAGATTTAGTCGCAGTTCGCTAATCTAATGGTACATCTCCAGGATATTAAGAAGGGAAAAGAAGTCCAAGAGGACTTATGGTGTACCATATTTCAAACTGATGGACACCACAAGGATAATTGTCCGATGTACATGAACTATATCTCGTTGGGTGCGCCTAATCCACTAAGTACCCAAGGAATACCCTAGTGCAGAATATGATAGACTAGAGGGAATTGCGATGAGGACTGTCTATCCTTGCAAAACATTGAAGTACCTGGACCAACCTTTTCTGTAAATTTTGTAAGTCGGTAGGACACGATGAGAAATATTGTAGAGCGTATTATCTCTTGAGGGGGAAGACAGTAGACACCTGCTTAATGAAGAACGATGGGCAGGCTTAGGCTGAACAAGAGCAAGTGCACTACCAGCCTACACATTTCCCACAAAATCAATTTCAGAATCAGTATCATCCTCAATACTTGCAGAATCAGTACCCATCGCAACAACCACACCCTCAAGGTAGGGGGGTGGAAACTTCAGAGGTAGAGGAGGAGGAGGATTTGGCATAGGAAGAGGTCAAGCTGTATGCTATAATTGTGGGAAACTAGGACATTATGATAGAGATTGCCAAGAGCATGCAAATACGTGTTTATATTGCAAAGCGCAGGACCATAACGTGGAACAATGTCCCCAGTTGATTGCAAAGTGGCAAGCTCGGGTTGCTAGAGTTCCTAACCCTGGGAATAATCCAAATCCAAATCCTAACCTAAATGTTCAAATGATTGTTGCTGATCCAAGAGAACCAAATGTTTTTTTCGTAACATGAGGAGGTGCTATGTCTGGAGCTGATCAGAATATACCGCAGGAACTACCATAGGTGCGACCCGCAGCGCAAAAGAAAGTACCATTCGACATTCAAAAATAGAAGCAAGTATTATTGGACGTGGGACCAGAGTTTGTATGTCCAGAACAACCGTTGACCTCAGCCAAATTTAAGGATATGCCTGAATGTTTGCAACAAATATTCCGAAAGTAGGCTCCAAACAAGGTTAATAAGCTCAAGTCATTTCTATCAAGTTTCTTAGCATTGATCCATGATAAAGATGTTGTCGTAGAATTGCGAGTGCTTATAGAAGAAACCCTGTCGCAACTTGAAAGAAAAGTTGACCATGTTAAAAAGAAATTCAAAACCAGCTACAAGTTGAAAATGACTACGCAGATTGGAGACTACGACATGGATTATATTATCCTAGATCCGGGGTCGGATGTCAACATTTTGACGTGACAAACTTGGGAGAGCATGGACAAGCTGTGCTTGGACTAGTCCCCTGTCCAATTGAGGCTTGCAAATCAGGCGAAGCTCCTACCAATTGGTAGGTTAAATCAAGTTCCTGTCAACATTGAGGGGCTGTGCACATTTGCAGATTTTGAATTTATTAACATTGTCGACGACACAAACCCATATCTCACGCTGCTGGGATAGATTGGGCCATAGACAATTAGACGATCATAAACTTTAAGAAAATAATCCTCTCATTTGAGGATGACGAGATGAGGGTAGTGTCGCCCATTGATCCACTGGAGGGACAACGATATGTTGAACCGGTCTATAGTGAAGGATAGGGTGATTATATAGACCATATCTATAATGTCGTTGCCTTAAAAGCTGATTACGTAAATCCTACAATGGATGGGAACCTGAGATGGAGTAGTACTAGTTCTTGCACATCCAATTCATGAGAGGCATTAGAGAATTGGCAAAACAGATTGCATGAAGTCTTTATGAGGAGATGTGCCAGGATTACCAGGTCTGTGCGACGAGTGGAGAATCAGTCAAGGGAGTTACCCACATATGAAGGATTACCTAATCTTGCGACCTTCCCAAGTGAGTTTGAAGGATTGGTAACAAAACCGCAATGCTTGTCTGCATTAGACTATGTACTAAAGGCTACGCCTGCTAGATGGTGGGGTATACATAAGAGGTCTATACCTGAATGGCCACAGTGCAAAATATTGTTGAAAGTCAGACTCGGTGAAGAAGTCATAGTATTGAGTCAGAAGTACACAGGGTTGTCGAACCCTATTGAAAATCTCAATCAGTGTCGCATGACATTTGCAGAATACCCGCAACAGGAATGGGTCCATCATTTC
Source organism: Pseudotsuga menziesii (assembly GCA_001517045.1). Lineage (NCBI taxonomy): Eukaryota > Viridiplantae > Streptophyta > Pinopsida > Pinales > Pinaceae > Pseudotsuga > Pseudotsuga menziesii. The sequence continues at coordinate 62,247 of LPNX010789455.1, read as the reverse complement.
ATACACACATTGGAAATGACACCCAGGAGCTGGTATACAGCCATGGAGTTACAACAAGAAAATCAATATTGGGACAAGATGGTTAAAAAATTTGCACACACCTTTGCATTTATTGATGAGCAACCGATAGTTGATGCTGCGCTTCAAACGATAAAGGAGAAGATATTTGCTGAAATCCCTGTCGAAGTGGTGAATTCCCACTAGTGTAGTGCGACCATCCAACAATGGATGGCTTGCTACAATCTGGCTGGAGAACCAGATGATGATCCTACCAACATTAACATACCAAAATCGGAGGGTACGCGCAAGGTCGGAGGAAGTGGTATTTTGAGCGAATAATTCGTAAAGCAGCAAGGCCCTCCTTTGGTAGAAGGAGGAAGAGATTGAAGCACAAGAACAAAGTAGGCTTGCACTAGATGAAGCCCTTAGCAGCGCGATCACAGAGTTCAAGAAGCCGAGGAAGAAATAGATGCAATGGTCAATGTATCCCAGTTATCTAGGATTTTAGTGGACCTAAAGAAGCAGGTGGAAGATCTTAAAGCACAACAAAGACCAAGCACACCCCCTGAGGTCTTAGAAGAGTGCAGGAAAACAACATTTGAGACTGTTGATAGAATTAAGGAAGGAGAGAAGATCTGTATTGAAGCAATTGACGTATTCTTGACGACCTGGGAACTGCTCCTAGAAGATGAAACAACGGCGAAGTTCACAGAGGATGCGTGCCAAACCGAGTTGAAAATCACAACGGTTAAGGAAGACATAAAGAAGCTTCTCATCAAGGAAAAGCTCGCAAAGGTAGCCGAGCTGAAACAGTTGTAGCAACAAGTAAAAACTCTGCGTGACAAGGAGAAGACCAAAAATGATGAAGTTACAGCACACCAATTAGAAGCCGAACGAGTCACAGGGCTCATTCAGCCTGTACAATAGAATCTCCAACATATAAATTAATTATTGGAAGATGTACCATCGGAACATAATTTCCTACCATGTTGAGAAATTGGAGATGAAAGTAGAGGAGGTACAAGAAGAAGTTGTCTAGGTACAAGGAATTCTCAAAACATTTCAGGACAAGGTCAGTACCGTGGCGTATCCAGCGCCAGAAACATAGATTTTCTTAGGGCTTGGGATGAGCGAAATGTGAGTGTTGGGGGCCTGTTGGGCTAGGAAAGAGCACATAGAAGAAATATAAGTGTAGGAACAAAAAGGAAAAATAGGCACGTCACGCGGTAAATGAAAGGTAAAGGAAGTGCAGAAGAGAGAAAGCCACGATGAAGGAAAAGAGAATTTGTGGGAAGGTAGAAGAGTAAAGGATGGAAAGCGATAGGCCAGGAATACCATAGGTGCTCGAGTCATCCGAAGGATGTTTTTTGTGGCTAGTTATGGCTGGTACAAATGTATTGAAAGACGTTTCTGCGGCTAGTTATGACCTATAATAAATGTAATGAAATACTTTTTTGTGGCTATTTATGACTGTAATAAATGAACTGTAGCTAGTCGACCCTGCACAGTCTTGTATAATATATAAATAGGAGGAACTTGTTTTGTATAAGGGTTTGGAGAGAGTTAGAAAATACTTAAAGGGATCAGAGAGAAGTCAGATAGTAGTAGAAGGATGTTGAGCTGTGGATCTGCAGCTGTGTGCACATACTATTTTGGAAGAGTCAGTCTGCAACTGAGTGCACAGATAGTAGAGTAAAAGAGTCGATCCAAGCTGTGTGTGGATCAACAGGAGTAGATATAAGGAAAACATAATAAAATAGAGATCATGAAAAAATGAAAGAGTCTGAGCTAAAAATACATATCTCAAAACAGTCTGTAGTCAAGTCGCAGACTGAAATGTGCCATATATTTCTCATGCTAGATGAAGAGCACCTTTGTGGTTTTTACCCGATGGGTTTCCACGTTACATCTTGTGTCGAATGAATATTTGTGGGTTATTTTGTATTGTTTATGTTTATTGCTTAAGTGAATGTCGCAATATTGATAAAAGCAGTTGGATGAATGAATGACTAAAGCATCGTTGAAGCATTGTGTACTATTTCATGCTCATTTACTATAAGTTGTAATACAGTTGTGCCACTGTCATTTATTGTTAAGGAAGCATCTGCATCACACAGTTGTGTCAGTTTTTAAGTTGTTAAGGGAAAGGCTGTGTTGCATAGTTGCATCGCTGCCGATTTATTAAAAAGACTCCAACCTTTCGTCTCTGTCGAGCTCCTTGGCTACACGCCAGGGGACTGTAATCCATCGTCGACTATGGAAACATGGTTCTAGCAGTTACACATTAAGATATATTGGGTGAGACTGCACCTACCTCGTAGGTGTTTCCGATTGAGCTTGCTCTATCGAGTCGATATCTTTGGGTGTTTTGTTGGTTTTGTGGGTCTGTTGAACCTAGGTCACGAGAGTGAGGAAAAGTATGCCAACGAGTTGTTTGAAGTGATTGAAAGGAGATGACCAATTGCATATAGTATTGCATTACCTACTAACACTAGAGATCATAATGTTTTTCATGTTTCTTTGCTTAAGAAACATGTACATGATCCTAACCATGTGATTGATTCGAATGTGATCCTGGTGGAACCCGAGGGAGAGTTCCAAACCGAGCCACTATGCATCCTATATAGGAAGGTGACATTGCTCCAGAATTGAACCATCGGATAGGTAAAGGTGCAATGGAGCACTTCGGTTCCAATGGGGCTACGTGGGAGTTGGAGGATGCCATGAAAGAGACATACCCATTTTTGTTCTAGGTTTGAACAAACACCGAAGAGAATTTTATTCCAAGGGGGAGGGGATTTTAATACCCCAGTTTTGACTTGGAATGTATCTAGCCAAATTTATGTAAATGATGTAAATATTCTAGTATGGATTCCTAGTGTGGAGCTCAAGGCCAAGGCCCGAATAGTGAATGGCTAGGCATGTATTCAATGTAAATATTTCATTTGAACTATATGGTTGGCTTGTCATGCTAACTTGAAATATATGTGAATATTATGTACATAATAATAAAATGGTCCAACATGGCTATGTAAATAGCACTAAAGGTGCTACGATTCCACTAGAGCGAAAGAGGAAAGGGGGTCTATGGGAGACTATATCCTTTGATGCCAAGTGTCAACCTTAGAAATCATCCAGATTCTAAAATGCTCCTTGAATAATCCAATTATCTCCTTTTTGACAATTTCCAATCATTGAATGCATGTGTGAGGTTGGTGGAAAAATTCACCTCATGTAGTTATTGAAGCATGGGGTTGACTGCAATTTTGTAATAGTTCTATCAACTGCCATAAGTTAGTTTTCAACTATCAAGGGTCATTTATTCTATGGTCATAATCTATGTTAGTTATATTTTCACCATTATCTAATATCCCTTTCAGTCAACACTCATTCTTTCATGTAGATCTACACTATGCAGATATCTCCATTGTTGTTCTAGACCACTACTAGAATGTGTACAACCCATAAATTTGAATTTAGGGATAGAGTTGCATATTTGGAAGGAGAAATTGACTGTTGTAGGTGAGCAGAGAGGATGGGTAATATATAAACCCTTTCCCATTGAGTCCCACTACTCATAGATGCTTGAGAAGTTGTGAATTGAGGCTACATGTAGTTCTCCAACAACAGACATCAGATTGACCTCCTTCTATGCACGCACTGGAAGCACTTGGTAATATGGATCACCCAAGAGAATTATGGATCAGTGAAGGAGATGCGTGAGCATATAAGGGTGTTGTTTGGGGTAGGTATTATGGTATCCAAGTTTGTGGTGGGTGAGTGACATCCCTGTAGAGATTTGTATGAGCATTTGAATGAGCATAGAGTGCAGAACATGTTTGGGGTTGAAAAAGAGAATCTTGTATATGTTTTCTTCACCCCGGTGGCCTCATAGCTTAGCTTGGGGGTGGCCTCTCATCAGAAGGAGTATATGCTGGATAGAGTTCTTACAACTGGTGGAAAATCACTCAAACACAACCAATTGCTTGGATCTGCGTTGGATAAAGATAGATATTCTTTTTTGTTTCAATGTGGAATGTTTTTATTTCATGTGTGTAATGATTATGTTGGAAATTGCATGTTAGATGTGTGTGGATAGAGTTTATTTATGCTTTGTATATTTGTTTATGCATCTGCACATATTTTAAATACTGTGAAATCATAATTTGGCTATTGGGAAAAATTGGGAAACCCTAATCTAGTTAATGTCCCCTCTCGTTGGTCAGATTGGGTGAGGGGAGTGTTACATATATCTATTGGCACACTAAATAAATCATTGACTAAGTGATAAAAAGAGTATGGAATTCAACATAATATAATCCTAGACACTTTGAACATGCAACGCAAAGCTACAATGGATACACTGGATTTCTTGGACAAGAAGTATGAGGCCTTGGTTAAGTTCCTATGGAATATGGAAGCAGTTGGTCGAATTCAAAACCAAGCAAACCAATCACTAGGGACAAAATCTCATATAAATACCAATCCTTCTCTCATATATATGTACTCAACCTCTAAGGTTGAGGGATAAGTGCCTTTTTATTTATTCCTAATTTTCTTTTTATTCTATGTTGTGTCAAACATTCAAACTAGTAATTACCTTAATATAACTTATAAAAAAACCGATGATCTATTATTTATTTTCTCATAACCATCAAATAAAATATAATATATGTATAAACATATCTATAACTCCTAAAACAATTAGTTGAATAATTTAAACAAGAGTTGTGTGCAGCTTAGTCCCTGTCTTGTAATGTAAAAGTAAAAATCAATATTAAATATCAATTAATAGTAAAAAAAATAAAAAAGGTAATGTTATTAAGTTAACAAAAGTAACATTCTTTTAAAAACTAATAATATGCAAATGACAAAGACAACTATGGAGAGTTGTCAATTTTTTTCTTTAATATACAAAATGATGGAATATTACATTACAAAGACAACTAATCATATTTGTAAAAAATAATTCTTTCAAAAATACAAAATGATGACACATTACATATTGGTCAAAAGTATTTAAAACCACTCTTCATTATTAACATCCCTATGCACATAATCTATTGCAAAAGTTGGGCATTCTTCTAACCTATTTATGACCATGTAAACATTTACCAACAAAGAGTATTGGTCAAATTGCAGAACATACTACAGTTGACGCCCTAAAAATCCTCAAAATCCTAAAACATTATCAACACTCCTCAAAATCCTTGTCATCAGTTCTTGGATAGATTCATCTTCTTTCCAAATGGAAAGCAAAGTTGATGCAACAAGTGGACAATATGATGAATGCAGTTGACACCCTCACAAAAAACAACGTTATCAGCACTCCTCAAAATCCTTTTTATCAGTTCTTGGTTAGCTTCATATTCTTCCCAAATGGAAGGCAAAGTTGACACAAAAAATGAACATCATAATGAATGTAGTTGACACTAAAACAACATTATCAACACTCCTCAAAATCCTTGTAATCAGTTCTTGTTAGCTTCATCTTCTTCCCAAATGGCAAGCAAAGTTGAGACAACAAGTGACCAATATGATAAATGCTTATAGCATGATTACAGTTACTTATTTGCACCACATAAGATAGTATAATTTAGCTTCATAGGTCAACAATATACAAGAAAATATTATAATATATATTATAATGTACTAAAAATGTCAATCAAGCTTCAACACAATTTATAAATAGTATCATAAACAAACTAAGCCTTTGAAAAAAACCGAGCCTTACTTGAACACAATTTATAAATAGGAGCATAAACAAACCAAGCCTTTGAAAAAAACAATTGATCCTTTGGAATACTCAAGCAAGAGTCTACGACGGGGAACTAATCTTGACTTTGTATCGAGAGTCATCTAATAATCAATTTCAAATTTGACTAGTGCTTATAGATAAATAATTTAAAGTTTAATTTGTTGTAATCATTTTAACAAACCAAGGCTATCTAGTGAGTCATCAACAATCAACATGCAAAGTGTTTTACATTCAAATGGAAGGTCTCAACAACCATGTAGCAACAAAGCATATTGAAGAAAAAAAACTTTGACACCATGATGAGATGAAAAGGATTAAAAATTTGAGAATTGAACATGATTCTCCAGATGAACCATTGGCTATTCAAGACAAATTTCAAGGTAATCACTATAACAAAACCTTATGATTAGTGTCTCTTTTAGCTTCCTTTTTAGCGTCCACTATCACTTTTAGTGTATTTTTCATCATTTTTTGGACAAAGTGGACGATTTTCCACATGATGATGCTTTTAATGTCGTTATTTGCGTATATTTTTAAAAATTGGCGCTATTTTGGACACTAATTACATCCCAATTAGTGTCCCTTTTTAAAAATTGGCTCTATTTTGGATGCTAATTATCATCCCAATTAACGTCCCAATTAGCGTCCCAATTAGCATCCCAATTAACATCCCAATTAGAATCCCAATTAGCGTCCCAATTAGCATCCCAATTATCTTCCCTTTTTAAAAGTTGGCATTATTTTGGATGATAATATGCATCCCAATTAACATCTCGATTATCATCCCATTTAGCATCCCAATTAATGTCCCAATTATCGTCCACAAAAGCATCCCATATAACGCTAAGAATAGCCTCCAAAGAAATGTCCTGAATAGCATAGCACCATATATTAATCCAAGGTTGGCGACAGGAATTGGGCCATGAATTTTGGCAGGAAAAACATTCAACATAGCACCAAGTATAGAGCTAGGAATTGCACCTAGAAAACATCCAGCATAGCGCCAGGTATATATCCAGGTATAGCGCCTGGAATAATGACAAAAATTTCGAAAGGAACCGTGCTAGGAATTACACTAGCTTTAGAGCTAGGAATTGTGTTTGGAAAATGTTTGACATAACGTCATATATATCAATGTCCATGTCAATGATCATGATTCATGTGATAGTACTTTTGGATCTTGATTTATCATAGTGGCACCTAAATGATCGCAATGATGGAACTTTTGGATCTTGATTAATCCTAATGAGGGGTAAATTACCTTAATGCCACCTAAATTGCTCTAATGGAATTTGAGTGTACCCAAAAACATTTGATATACCCTAATGGCATATGATTGGACCTAACAACATGACGATGATACATTACGTTAATTATGATTGAGCGTATGGATATGGTTTGATAAGTATAAGACTATATCATCCATTCTTTTGAGGTATCATGCCTCCTTGCTCGTTATTATCGCAATTATATTGTTGATGACTACGGTGATGACAATGATGTTGATTTATTGTATGATGATGACGACGATGTCGATGTGGATTTCAATGGTGATTATGCATGTGGTATCAATTTTGGATCCTAATTGATTCTAATGGCATGTAAATGTCTCTAACGACATCTAAAATACCCTATTATCATCAAAATGACCGTAACAACATATAGATGACCTTAACAATTACATCACATGAATCCTAATGGAGATGAGTGATTAAGAACACTAATGGAATATGAGTGACCATATTGACAACGATGATGATGATTTTGTTGATGATGTACTTAATGTTGTTGATGATTATGATAATGAGGATGATGATCAAGATGATGTTGATGTACCATATGGAATTGACGATGATTACGATGACAACATTTATGTCCACGATGATGATGAATGTCATAATACTTATGGATACAGACTGATCATATTGGCACTTAAATGTTCATAATGACATATGAAAGACATATTAATATCACCTAAATGGCTCTAATGACATTTAGTTGTCGTCGACGACATTTTAGTGACTTTGATGGAATTTGAGTGATTGTAACAACATGGCATGGATCCAAATGAGGAAGAATGATGATGAACCATAGTTGCATATGAGTGACCCTATCAATGATGATGACAATGATGTGGCTGATTATGTACTTGTTGATGAGGGCAATGATGATCATGAGGTTGTTGATGATGTACTTATTGATGTTGATGTTGATGTTGATGATGATGACGATGTCAACGATGATGATGATGCAGTGTATGATGCACTTGATGTTGACATTCACTTATCCTTGACAACATTTGAGTGACCTTAATGGCACTTCCTCGACAACATTTCAATGATAAGTTGGGTGTGGTAAATTTATTGCAAAATATTAGCTACTATATATAGATAACCACATTAATTGGAAAAATGTTATTGATAAACTAAGTTGTCTACCTCGTTAACATTGTTCATTGGTGCAATATGGAACATTAATATAGTAAATTTCATAGAATTATTCAACAGTGTGCATAATATTAACTAAACAATCATTGAAATTTCATTATTCAATGCATAATAAAAAAGGGGAACACATGTGGTTAAAATAAATCGAAACAAAAATAACATTTGCTAAGACCATGATAAAATGACTATTTTGAACAGTGATTCCATGTCCATTTGAGTATAGGGTCATTAAGAAGAAACCTTTTGAAAAATTCTAAATCAAGAAACTAATTCAAAATTACTAAAGCTTTGTGATAAAAAAACAATTTCAAAACTTTGGACATAATATCATAATTATTCAAGTACTATGGATTAGAAATCTTGTAAAATAAGAAGTCTCCATTTACATTATTATCAACATATATGTCATCCAATGCTTCCTTATCAATTTTGATATTTTGATTGTGCCTAATGACATGATGATGATGATGCATATCGACAATGATAAATATGGCAATGATGATTTCTACAATACCTAATAGGATGTTGTCTACAATGATGATGTCGATGTAAATAATGATTATGCATGTGAGTATAACACTATTTGATATTGATTGGTCCTAATGAAAACATAATTCACCCTAATGGCATCGAATTGACCATAATAGCGCCTCTATGACCCTAGTGGCATATGATTATCCCTAACAACATTTTAGTGACCCTAATGGAACTTGAATCACCATAAAAGCACGAGGATGATCATGTTGATGATGGATGATGGCAAGGATATTGATGATGATGATTAAGATGATAAAAATGAGGTTGAGATGAATGACAATGAATATGATGATATATGACGATGACAATGATGATTATGCCGATGTTGATGTACTAATGTATGCTGCTAATGATCATGGTTATTATGGCAATGATATCAATGCCAATGATCATGATTCATGTGATAGTACTTCTGGATCTTGATTTATCGTAGTAGCACATAAATGACCATAATCATGATCCTAATGAGGGGTAAATTACCTTAATGTCACCTAAATTGTTGTAATGGAATTTGGGTGTCCCCAACAACACTTGATAGACCCTAATGACATTTGATTGACCCTAACAACATGACGATGATGCATTACGATAGTTATGATAATGATGACAATATGTAGCGATGATGATGCATGTGGTAGCACTTCTTGATCCTAATTGATCCCAATTGATCCTAAAGGAACCTAAATGTATGTAACAACATATAAATGACCCTATTATCACCTAAATGACTGTATTGACATCTAAATGACCCTAACAATTACATGACATGATTATTAATGGCGATGAGTGATTATGAACACTAATGGCATATGAGTGACTGTAATGACAATGATGATGACAATGAGGATGATGATGAAGATGATGTTGATGTACCACATGAAATTGATGATGATGATGGTGATGACAACGTTGATGTATGCAATGATGATGCATGTGATAAAGCTTCTAGATACTGATTGATCGTAATGAAACTTAAATGTTTGTAATGACATGTGAGAAACATACTAATATCACCTAAATGACTAATGAAATTTATTTGTCATCGACAACATTTGAGTGACCTTAATGGAATTTTAGTGACTATAACAACATGACATGGATCCAAATGGTGATGATTGATGATGGACCATAGTGGCATATTAGTGACCCTATCAATGATGATGACAATGATGGCGTCGATGATGTACTTGTTGATGAGGATGATGATCGCCATGATTTTGTTGATGATGTACTTATTGATGTTTATGTTAATGATGATGACGATGACACCAATGATGATGATGATGATGTTTATGTAGTGTATGATGTACTTGCCAATGACATTCACTTATCCTTGACAACATTTGAATGACTTAATGGCATTAAGAAAAACCAGTGTCAATGGTTTGCAATATGTTGTAAAAATAAGTTTTGTTTTGTTGCTTAGTATTCTAAATTGAAATCCCTGTTTAAACTTCCAATCCACATATACTATAGTTTTTATTCTATTTGAGTTCAATATATGTAACATATTCAAGATTTGTCTCATTACTATATTGATTGATTTAAAATTAAAAATACTAATATATATTTATTTAAAGTTTGTTTTTTATTAAATCTAAAAAATAAATAAATAAACCAATATATATTATCATTACACAAATTTATAAAATCTTATCAAATTCCTTTTCATAAACAAAGATAAAGGAAACAAGAAGAGTTGCTAAGGCAACAAGTCCCAGGAACTGCTACATCAAGGGGGTAGTTTTCTATCAAAATAACCTAGAGCTTGCACTTGGGCATAGCTACCAATCATACCTCCATGGGAATTGAACCTTGGTGAGTGTCTTGACAAGGCTTCACCATTGAACCACAACCCCATTGACAAGAATAAGCTTTTCATTGGTGTGCTCATGGATCCATGATAATAGGGATTATTTTTTGTCTACAAATGAATTTGACAGGTCTTGGATAAAACTTTATACCACATTGATCGAGTGAGTGAAGTTCTCATGATGTATACGAACAAATAAATACACATTACATTGGGTAATAAATACCAACTCATGTTGTCCTTTTCTCTTATATCCTTGACAATTTTAGGTCCATATTGTCAAATTCCATGTTGCATCTTTATTAACTACACTTTTCATTTCTCCACCAACATGTCATTGACTGCCATGCCTTTGCAAAGTCCTCTCGTGGATGCCATGTCCATACCACTTATTTGTCCAACTTTGAGGGTCTCTATCTTGAGTCTTTGGTACGAGAAAGGGTGAATGAAATGGGTGGAGATATCAAGTGAGGTTGGGAGTGAAGGGTGACTCTTGTAGTTTCCCCCATGGGAAAGTGGAGTGCGGGGGGGTGAAGGAAAGGCATATGAAATGTGGGGAAGATGGAAGGGATGCAAAAACTAGGGTGGAGTGGAGGAAGAATAAATGCACAAGGATAGAGGATGCAGGGAATGTAAGGTAACACATAAGATGTATCATGAAGTATGGGGAAATAATTGGGAAAGAGAATGGGAAATACTTTTCCTTAAGAAGAAGGGACTTGGTCTAATCAAGAATTCGACCCATTTAATGACTTTTAATGAATATTCTAGAGGGAAACAACAATAACTTTATACAATATTTTTCCCAAGGGGATATCCATAACCTGCTACATCTTTGGCTTAGAACCCAAATTCTAAATTTCGCTTGCTCTGTTTCCTAAAAAGGCCCTAAAAATTGGTGTGTATTTTCAAGGTCAATGAAATGCAATAGGGGGCACAAGCACCTCATAACTACTCAATTGAAGGACACTAGGACTATCTTGCATTATTCTATCGACCACAGCAAACAAACTCCATATTGTGCTACATCAAGAGATTTTAGGAGGATCAATTTGCTTGAAAAAGTCATTTATGTAGGTCACCTACTTACTCATAAACACATTACTACCGTTCTTACCTATACAATGAGTTCTTTGACCCTAAATTTTAAGAGTGAACCTACATTTTCTTCAACCCTGGGCATTACTAGGAGTAGGTTGATTCTACACAATATTAACCCCTAGGGCCTGTGAATGCATGCCACTCACTAGAAGGAATTATCCAATATGGACTACATGTTGTTTTTTGGGATAACTTAATGTCTACGCTTGTCTTTTTGTACCTTGTGCTTGTATCAATTTGTTTTTACATTTTATCTCATGTAAAAAAATTGTAACACATTTTTTAATATATAAATCTCATAGCATTATGTCTATCTTAAATGTATCATAAATTATCTTTTCAAACTAAAACATTTAAAAGTATAAATATCATTGAAATATTTAATGATTATTTTATATTTAAACTTAAGTATTTAAATAAAATTTGTATTTAAATAAAATTTATATTTAAATATAATAATTTTAATTTTAATTTGAAAATAAATACATATTATTTTTTATAATTTTTTGATATTTTATAATTATCTATCCTAAAAAAATTCCCAAACCAATCACACTCTTAGCCCTTACTTCGGGTTCAAAATTTTTCAAAATTTCCCCAATTCCCCCCCTAGTCAAAATTGATTAACAAAGATAACAACTTTGAAAGATTTTTTTTCTTCCTTCGTGCTACCAAGCCACAAGTCAAAGTTTTGATCAGCCGAGGGTTTTAAATATTTCTTTTTCTTTCTTCTTGCTACCAAGCCACAAGTAAATTTTTTGATCCGCTAAGGGTTTTTAAGCAGCTTCTAAAAATCAAACATATTGTAGGGGGATCAGCTGAGGGTTTTTAAGCAGCTTCGAGAAATCGAACATCTTGTAGAGGACCGTACGATTCATGTCCAAGCTTTCTAGGAGGATCAATTTGATTTATTGTTGGGTGCTGGGCCGAGTTTTGATTGCGGAGGGGTCAACTTCATCTTGAGAAGGCCGAGATCAATTGAAGAGGGAACATTCTTTGAATGGGTCAAGTTATCTGATTTGACTCACAAACCATGTTAGCTCTTCATTTACAGGTTAAAAATCCCCTTCGTCCTCTAATAAATCGCTTCACTCCAACTCCTCATGTTTTTGCATGAATAAATGATATTTTTTATGAATATAATGGTTGATTTATTGAATGTATTGTGTTTCTTTGTTAATTGTTTTAAAAAATGGACAAAGAATCTATATGGTTTGATTAAATATGAAATGCATGCTTGGTGTGGCAAATTTCACATAAATAATGTCAATGGTTAAGATCTTTCTTTAAAGGAAAATTTGGATTTATGTAATCCCCTACTTTCTTTGTCTTTGTTTGAGGATAAAAATATTTTTTGTCCCTATGACGTATTTCTGGAATATTCCATGTAGCTATTAAAATATGGTATGTGTTTTCTGTACACCAGATGTCATCGATGTGCTAGGGAACGCTATCTGGGATGGTCGATCTAGCCACAGGTTCAACAACACTTTGTTGCATAATTTCAATTACTACCTCTTTACTTCTTCCATAGTAATTTATGTAACCTGATGTTCCCCTTGTATTATCCAAAAATGGATCCAATGCTATGCCAACAAGGCCTGTATTCGATCCCATATATAATTGTGACCACTCAGAGTCCCCTCAATGCTTGTGAATTTAGTGGCATCATTTCTAACTTGCTGAAGGATGTCTCACCAAGTCCTATATGGTTACCTTCAACTCCAAGTAATTTTGCTTCGCATTAATGATTTAGGTCCCATATGGCCATCCTGAGTTCCCAGGTCAGGGAAGGAAGGTAGATAGATAGAATCTTAGGGAGAGGGACCTGATTGAGCCATTCAGATGTAAATATATCACTCCATTGTAGACGTACACAAAGGGCCCATTACAGGACTAATATAAAGTAGGTGATGGGTGCTTGTAGTACCCCTGGGCCCATTGGAACTGATAAAATTGGATTAATATGAGGTGTAAGGGTCCCTGTTACTGATGCGCCTATAGAATTGAAGTTTAAGGGTTATGTACTGGAAGTTTAATTTAAGGGATATTTTGATATTTTTTGTATTTATTTATTTTCCATGGGTGCCGATTTTATGGTAAGTCAGGATGTTTGTGACTGGGCTACTCAGCTGGAATACTTGGCTACTGGGTTGGGGATAATCAGATGCTCAATTGGGTTAGTAAGTAGCATGGTAATTGATTTTTTGGATGCCGCTGTTGACATAAGGATATTGTCATATTGGGGCCCTTACACTGTTGTAGGTATTAAGATCACAAGAAAACAAGGAGATTGAATGGAACAATTAAAAAGTTTATGAAAAACTATCTCTAGAGAGGAAAAGCAGGAACACTTTTCAGTGACAATACAAAATAAAAAGTGTTCTACCTCTATTTGACTGAATGATTTCCAAATTTACTCATTAACTGGGCATTTTTTTAGCTTTGTTGGAGCTGTTGTTCTTCTACGTATACAGATGATCGCAGTTCTATATGATAAGTTCTATGCCGCATATGATTTCTTCAGGCTCTTTTGCCTTTCATAGACATGTTTTCCTTTGTCCTCTGTATGCAAAGATGTCTTCTACTATGCATTCCTATAGGATGGAAACCTCTTCTATGTCTGACAAAAAAGCCTTCTCATATCTGATATTTTGGGAAGTTTGATGTTATTTACATCTATTTCTTCTTCGCAAACAAAAAAATATGTTATTTGATAGCACGTCAATGATATGGATTCTCTTTGTTGATTTGATATGGTTCTCTATGACACCAAAGACTCTTTTCCTACTTATTGGCCTCTCCTATCAGCACCAGTGTAATGTGCTTTATGATGTCCTTCGGGGCACCTACCAGCATTGCCGCGTCAATTGTCAACCCTTGCGGACTTGGCTGCTGAATGAATCACCAACAGTGGTTCCTAAGAAAAAGTGTATGGAATGCAGTGGGGACCTCAATAGATGATGCAAAGATACTAGAGTTGTAGATTACATTGCGGGGTCATGCACTGCAATGGTACATTAAGTGTGTGCATTGCTGCATATGCGTGTTAGTTTCATTTCATTCTCATACCCAGATTATGATAGTCGGGACTGAATCTGGACCTGCAACTAATACTCAAGCCCTTGCTATGGTATATGGTATGTATCTGGGTCTCGATCTCAAACTGAGACCTCTAGACAAAATGAATTTTCCATATTTTTCCATGTTCACCATAACTGAAAAATAAATTTAGTTATACATCTCCTGATAAGATATGTAACTAGATCAGAAAATCCAAACCTTTCCAAAACATTCGTTATAAAGTCCCATTACAACCTGTCGTAGACCTTCAACATGTCTAATTTGATGATAACATTATTTCCAAACACCTTTCTCTCCAGATCCACCATTAACTCATAGGCCAAAGAAATGTTTTATGAAATATTTCGGCCTTTTATGAAAGCTCCTTACTATTCTTTCCATTTTGTTTTTTTATATGATAGAATTTGAGTTAGGAAGGGCTCAAAGAGAGGCCTCCAAGTCATTGTGTATTGTAATACAATAGCCATGTCTTATTTATCTATGACTGTTGCATAGTAAACATTCATTTTCCTTGCATTTTGATAAGGTTGACTCTCTTTGTGGAGAAAAGGGAAATAGGGAAAAGGCCGACCTTAGTTACAAGCCAATATTTTGTATCCCATAGAGGTCTATTCATGGGGATAACCAAATATTAAAAGGAATAATACGAAAGATCGATCATGATTGAATTCATAAGCTTACTTGGTGAACATTTCATCTTCAATTCCCTTAAGTAAGTACGATAAGCTTGTCTCTGTAAGGCTTTCCCTCCCTCTGTTTGGTTGGTCACTCTTTTATTTACTCTAACTTTGCTCTGACGAAGTTATCGTTCTACCATGGTCTAAATTTTGATTTGTTCCTGTACTTAAAAAATGATCCTTTCCATTAAAAATGTATAGATATAAAAACAAGAGCAACCAAATAAAGGTGAGCACCTCTTCCAACCAGATATGTGAGTGAAGGGGATAACACTACATTCCATTGTAGCCATAATAACATGATATAAATGAATGCCATCAATAATATGAATCTTCCCATGATATTGCACCCCCAACCATACAACATCAGTTAGTTGAGCCAGATATTAGATATTAGCGTAAATAAATACGTTGCCCGTAATATGGCATCAATCCCTGCAAATATAAGGTGTTGTTCGTTGTGTCCTCGCTTAATTTTTTTTATGTTCTTTTAGGACAACCATATATATGGAAGTGTTATTATTTTTACCAGTTTAGGCCCCATAATATTATTATCACCCTCGAATATAAGATCTATGGGATACCAAAGGAAGAGGTTACTACTACAGTCTCTCTTATCACTTCTAAGTATTGCATTAAACAATCTATCAGATTGGAAGATTTTTTTATCTTCATGGTTTGCTTAGAAGGAGTAAATAAAATCACTGTGACTGTCAAGGCCTTTTCAAGGAGTCCCTCTATGTATCAGGGATAGGAAGATCAATTGGTGGAAGAATACATCGAGATATTCACCCCACCTATAGAGGTACCTTTACACTATCAGGAAACTAATGCAATTTATTTTTAAGATAATTCCTCTTTACCAAATGGACATGTATACAAATTATCTCTCCTTTAGAATGAATAGATAAAATGCTTGATTAAATAGCAAATACAAAAGGGTCACATCTGACCAAACTCCTCACCCTATAGGAGACCTAATAGTGTTGGTTCAGAAAAAGGAGGAGGTTACTCTAGGTCTTGATCTCAAACTATAGGATTGGGATATGGAGCTTTCACTTGGCCCTATCTGATAGCAACGACCTTTTATTTCAGAATAATGTGTAGGATCTAGTTATTACGTACAATTAGTGTTGTTTGTATGGTGTCTTCTCGCCATTGCTACATCAGTCACAGCTAGTTTTCTCTTTTGGAGAATTTTCATATCAACATCACCTCTATGAAATCAAATAAGCCACGCTACAACCTTAATCAATATATAACCCCCCAGAGGTATGATCCGTAATCTCAGGCAAGCTGGTGTGAAGTGAGTGTAAATTAACTGACCATAGGTTATACCCTTGTTGGTTGTAGTATAATTAAGTATGGAGGTGGCGTCCTTGCATATAGGTGCACCGCATATGTAGATTGCATATGTGTGTATTTTATTGAATTAAATGTATCAATTGTCTACATGAATTAGATGCATGGATTATGTTTGTTCCTTAGGTGTACAAGTTGGGCATGTCTTTTATGTGCATCACTTATGTAATTTGGGTATATTACTTATGTGCATGATTTATGTTCATAGGTGAGATGTGTACTTATGTGCAAGTTTAGAGATTTCTGGGCAATATGTCCATCATCTATGTTTCTATCATTTCTTTCATTATGTTGTCTCTCCATTTTAGTACTCTACTTGGAATTGGTTTATGGGTTATCATGTTAGTCGATCCTGGATTAGTCATTAAGGTTAGGTACAAGGTGAGGGGGTAGTTAGAGTTTGAATCTTCCAAAGTGTCTTCTACAATTCTAATTCAAAGAGATCTAAGATAAATGATAACATAAAAGTTAAGTTCAATAAAATTTAACAAACCATTTTATGCTCTTATTTGTACTAGAAATGGGAATGTAATTAATGCTCCATCAATCCATTTATTGATGGAAGTTTCTCTTATATATCTACATTGGCGTCTCCTTGAACTGTATAATGCTTGTGCAACTTGAACTCTTGAGGATATTGGTGTTGACTAGGGAAATTAATGCTTCATTGGTCATTGGTGTCTTTTGGAGTGACAAATAGGGATAAGGTCCTTGTGGACACTACCCAACAATAAAAAATATAAATGGAGTTCATCACTCTCTCAGAGATATCTATACTGCCAAAATTTTGCACCAATCCTTCTCTCCTAAAAAATCATGCCATGTAGGCGGGGAAAACCACATCAAGAATGGTACCCTGGTGTATGTCTTAACAATCCATCAACTTCACCAATGAATCAATGCCAATTGACACCTTTGGCTAAAACTTCATAGTGTTTAGATGTGTTTTGTCAAAACCCCAAAGCTTCATGCTGATAACATGCAACATTTCCCAAATTTGGATACAGAGGCTTGAAAACACAATATTGCTTGTTGACAGAACACATCTCTTCACCTAGAATTTTCCCATACCTTCACTCTAAGCTACATGTCGGCAGACTACATCTCTTCACCTACAGATTGCCCATACCTCCATTCTAAGCTACACTTTACTGAGACTAATAATGGGATTCTAAAGATTATGGATTTTTTCATGACAAGATCTTTCTGTAGTGACAAAAATGGAAAGTCGACCAATAGAGTAATCACATTGTGATATAGGTAAGTGAAATATGACCTATTTTATGATCACATACAATTTTGTCTATATGATGAATGATTTCTTGTTTATAATTCAAAATATAGATGGAACTTCTTTAGGGTGTTGATTTTGCGTTCTAATGTTATGTGTATCCCCCTGGAGCTTCCATTTATGGCTTCTTTGTTTCTTTGTGTTAGAAACAGTAAGCTCACTTCCATGAAGTATTCCTCTAACATGGAAGGTTTTGCATTCATATTTAAATGGATGTTGTTCATAATCCTTAGGCAGTCATACCCATTTCCAACATCTTCACAATGACTATGGAGTATAGTCCTATGCCATGTCATGATTGCAGTTTGTTAAGTATATCTGACTCTATTGCTTCTCCCAATGTTTCAAATCTTGCCTGGTTTTTCAAATAAAAAGATAAAAATACAGCCTCATCCTATACTCTATGGCCCCATGAATATGCTTATATCCAATTCTATTGGGGATCATGTAGATATCCTAGTGCAAGCACTGCAACATCACCCTAGGAAGCGAATAACCATTATTAATTGGCATCATAATATATCCTAATCATTTTCCCTTGTGGATACTCATTATCTTGATAGAATAAGGAACTTTGCTCATGCCATGGTGGATAGGATCCATGTGAAGCACCAACTATTGGGTTGATCATCCTCTTTTGATTCTCCTTATTGCTCCACTTATACATGGCTCTAGGATGATCATGCTTATATACTATATCCTTGGCATCCACACTAAGATAATTGTTGTTGATAGGTCTCATATAGTGGTACACTTGCGGTTGCTAGGGAATAGTGATTTTTGCAATCCCATTAAGCCAATTGCTTGAGCTTTGTTCAAAATTCCTAGAAAGGTTTATGGATTTCATAACTTGTTTGATCATATATTGTGAAATTATACAATCGATCATCATTTGTCAATCATTAGATACTCAAAGTTGTGTATTGATCCTTTTTACTATTATAGAGGACTCTGTAAGTTAGGTTCCCAAATTCTTAAAGGGTGCTAGCTCAATGGAAGAGTTCCTGCCTTACAAGCAAGAGGTTGGTGGTTCGATTCCTCCATGACCTAATGATATTATAATATCGATTAAAAACAACTAAATTAGTGAGAAAAAAATAAGAGATAAGTGACCAAACAATGAGAGATAAGTGACCAAACAAAATGACCAAAAGTCGTATATAAAATTACAAAAAATGACTAAATTAGTGACCAAAAAATTAGAGATGCAAAACTAGGCATTAAAAAGGATGCAACACATGGCACTAATGATGAAGCCAAACATGGCGTTGATATGGTAGCAAAATAAGACACGAAACTTGGCATTAAAAAGGATGCAACACGTGGCACTAATGATGAAGCCAAACATGATGTTGATATGGTAGCAAAATAAGACGTTACTTTGGATGCAAAACATGGCACTGCATAGGAAGAAAAATATGGTGCAACAATAGAAGAAATATTTGGCGTAATTTTGGTAGCAAAACACGATGCAAAAAAGGAAGAAAAAATTGGTGCAAATTTGGAAGCGAAAATTGGCACATATTTGGAAGTAAAACATAGTGCAAAATGGGATGCTAAAGTGGTAGCAAAAATGGATGCTAATTTGCATGCTAACATGGTGCTATTAAGGATGCAAATATGGCGCTAACAAGGATCTCATTTAAGAAGCAAAAGCGGACACTTGCTAGGAAGCAAAATAGGATGTTATTTAGGAAGCAAACATTGACGTTGTTTAGGAAGCAAAGCTGGACGCTATTATGGAAGAAAAAAATAGTTGCTATTTTGGACGGCATAAAGGATGCTATTTAGGAAGCAAAAAAAGACGTTTTTTGAGACGCTTTAAGTTTTTTTCATGACTCATCCCATTTAGCGTCTAGTTTGGCCACTCAATGTAAAAAAAATTACACTAAAAAGGTGTTGATGTATATGTCACTTCGGAATGTATTCTTCTATATATTTTATATTATTGTAACCCGATGTTTATTCCGGGATGTTTCTATTATGTATTTGAGTCATGTGGTCATGCCCCGATGTTCCGATCGGGAGGATTATAATGTAAACAAGTCATATCAAGTCATTGGGTAAGTCCCCACTGTTTATGGGGCACTTGAGTTATTATACACTAATTAAGGTGTAGGCTCGAGTAGTAATTATTAGGTTGAGTGCACTTCAAGTCAACGGAAGAATATAAATAGAAAGTGAGAGTCTCTCTATTTATCACTTGTGACTTAGCTCTCTTGCTCTCTCAAGTGTGGCGCACTTTTAGAGAAGGAAATTCTTGGGCTTGACAGAAGACAGAAGGTTGTTGTTGTGAAGGGAGGTCATCTTACTGTTTTGGGATCACATCTTGTGGTGATACTATCTTAGAGGAAGTTGAGGGGTTTTCTCCATTTATGGTTTCCCCTCCTAAAATCTTTGTGTCTCTTGTCTCTTGTGATGTGCTTATGTGATTGTTGTGCTTGTTATTCTCTCAGTGAAAAGATCTTATTATAATGCTAGCTTAAATGTGGAAAAACTAACAAAAGGGACGCTAAATGGGATGCTAATTCCAGGATTTGTTGTAGTGAACAAAGAGGATACAACAAGAACCTAGTGAGAAAATGAGATTTTATCCATGTGAATAAACCCAATTATTACTTACACAAGACAACAATACCTCCAAGAGAAAATATATGTGGATAAAAAACATTTACTTTGGCAATTTAGGCTAAGTTTCAATCACCTAGTAGTGGAAACAAGAGATGGAATGATATAAACAAAGAACATTTATGCTTAATTTGCAATCAAGAAAAAATCAAGGGTGAGGTGCATGCAATGATAGATTGTGCCATGTATGAAGAAGTAAGACATAAACACTCAATTCAGCATGAATATTTGAGTATATGTGTGTGTGTGTTTGTTTTGGATAAAATCAACAAGCTATGTAAGCTACTCAAACCTTCATGCTTAATTGATTGTTTATGTATTACTTCTTCATACATGGCACAATCTATCATTACATGCACCTCATCCTTGATTTTTTATTGATTGCAAATTACACACACACACACACACAAAAGATGTTTAGAATTAAGTATTATGCAGGTTGCTAGATCGTTGAAATAAAAAGACATCAGAGTTGCAAATGTAAATTTGTTTAATTCTAAGTCCAATAGAGCCTACAAGGTATTTTGTAGATGTATATAAAAATATTTTGTTCAATGTTATAAATTACGCCTCAAGCATCTAGACACATGCTTGATGTGAAAATATCATTCCACATTGGTAACAATTTACAAGGATGCCTATTGCCACCTTATGGAAGACAACTTATATCACCTAAGAGAAAATGTTATTTCAAAGACCATCCATTCATGTCATGATAATTGTAGAAAAATGAAACACAGATAAAATGTGTGAATTGATCATGAGCATGGGTGTGTTTTTGTATCCTACTGTCTCTCTATGAGAATATCATGATGGATTCACATTGACACAAATATGAACAAGTGGAGTCATGTGATTCTGAGTGAAAATAAAGGGAATTAGTAATGTGCACATTAAAGGTGAAATCTCAAATACATATATCCTATTGGGATTATAATTCCAATATAAAGGCGAGATGAACAAGCAGAGCCATGAGATGAACAAGCAAAGTCGTGTGATTCTGAGTAAAAATAAAGGGAATCAATAGTGTGCACTTTAAAGGTGAAATCTCAAATACACATATCCCATCAGGTTAATAATTCCAATATAAAAGAGAGACAACTCACAAAAGGAAAATCTCAAATACATATATTCTATTGGGTTGATAATTCAAATATAAAGGCGAGACAACTCACAAAAGGCGAACATGTTTTTAGGGGATTTGAACTTAGATGGGGAATAAAAATACACTCACTTTACCAACCCACAAACCCTGTTGACAAGATGCATACATTTTCACTTTAAGAATGCCATAAAATACATGCATTGAGTAGTCTTGAGAAAACCAAAGAATTTAATGTGAATTGAAGTTGACAAGATGTTTACATTTTGACGTTAAGAATGTTGGAAAATACATGCATTGAGCAGTCTTTAGAAAGCACAAGAATTTGATGTGAATTGAGCCACTTCATCCGACATTCAAGAATATATTTTATTGCAAAATCGAAATCTATCTTCTCCCTTAGCTTAGTTTCCTTTTCGCTTATCTTCTCCAAAGTCAAGTTCATTTCCAAGGCCCAAATTTATGCAAAAATAACATAACATGACAACTCCTTGTTGGAGCAGAGTCCCACAGCTACAGGAAAAGCTGCCATTTTGGCGGATAGACAGTTTGGCGAAGACGAAGAGATAAGGTAAAGCTACGACGCCGTAGCATGTTTCTAGCTGCAGAGCAGAGCCGGAAACTATGACTACCAGGGCAGCGAAGTCAAAGGAGACGACAATACCTGAGCGACTGAGAAGAGAGAGCTCAACCACTGCATTGAAGGCAGCGGCGTAGACAGGAGGGCTCAACTACCCTCATAAAGGAAAAGGAGCAACAAGGCTGAGGTATTGAAGACGAAGGACAGAAGAAGAGAAGCAGTGCATAATACCCATGCTCAGCACCGGGAAGCATGGAAGACTGCAAAGGAGCAGTGGTGTGACGGAAAGCGGCTACCCCAAGTACAGATACGCCGACTGTCACTAGTTAGGGTTTGGGTTACTGTTGGGACAGGTCCACAGTGTTGTAATGGCGAGACCTTCGGGCCGCCTATAAAGGGATGTATTTTGAAGTGTAAAAGGTTGGCATTTTGAGCATTTTAAGCCATCCAGCTAGTCAGATTATCAGTAGTCTGTTAGTTCACTGTTAATTTGTATTGTAAGAATCCGTAGGGATTGACAGAGAGAGAGAGTGAGAGTATATTGTAAGAAGGAAATATAGAGAAGAGATCTAAGAGAGAAGGGCTCCAGGTTGTGTGCGGAGTTACCCAGAAGATTTGTAGCTGCATATGCGGTGCAGCAGAACTGTGTACCTCTCTCAAGTTATAATATAGAAACACAGTTCTGTGGACGTAGCTTCTACCCTAGAAGTGAACCACATAAAATCAGAGTGTTATGTGATTGATTCGTGTGATTGTATTTACTTTTTATATCTATCATTCATTACATGAACTTTGCTTACAATAAATGTATGAATGTGTTATTCAGTTACAACATTATAGAAGGATAAATACAAGTTTAAGTCTTTAAGTATTCTGCATAAGAGTTTGTCTAAGTTCACTCAAGACAGTTAAGAGTCGCAGTGTAAAACAACCTTGTGCATTGAGTCCTATAATTTGAACACCAGTACACTAAGTACGCTGAGTCGCATCGGTAGGATATCGCAGGAAGGCGATATCGCACCATCAGAGGAGCTGTGGTGCGCAATACCATGAGGTAAGGATCAAGCGTAGGTGATGGTTATGAGTTGCCCATGACACGGCGATGCGATAAGGTATAAGAGTTAAAGTCAGCGTGAGTAAGAGGAAACTGCGCATCGTAGAGAGAGAGACATCTCGCAGGCTAAGAAGAGCTGCGAGGCGCACATAGGATGCGACAGAACCTGGTCGAGACACTTGAGTCTTTGGCCAACCCATTAGGATGACTTCGGGTGAGACTTCAGGCCGTTCCATGGTCTGTCGCCGAAAGGGCCAGTGAGCTAGGGGTGTTGTTGGTTCATTATAGTAAACTCGGGTCTGCCCGACGACCAACAAATGGTTCCGTTGCCAGTTGTGAACAAATTGAGCACTAATGTTCTGTTGGCATCCTACTAGAGACGAACTCAATGAGTGGGTTGCGTCTATGAATAAAGAGTTTGCTGAACGAGAGAACAAGAGTCCTAGACTGAGTACAGAGGACTGGTTACAAAAACATATCGTTACAGACCTGCATGCGATATTTTTTGCGACCTTTGGAAACGAGCTTTACGACTGGTTATCAAAGTTGAATGATAAGAACATATTCAAGAAGAAAAGAAACATTGTCTGGACACTGGAGCTGATTCAAACCGTGAAGAACCTTGATAATCCCATTATGAGGACAGTAGACTTCTCGCTTGTGAGTGTTCTAGAAGGCTTCGTCATAGAGTTTGCAGTTGACCAGAGAAAAAGCTTCAGCGAGGCTGAGCGGTACTTCTTCAAAGGATATCGTGGTAAGTACCTAAAATCTTTAAACTTGTCCATTAAGATGCTATTATATGAAAAAGGAAGACTGGATCTAGTTTCAGATGAATAAGTAAAGATAGTAATGTCACAAGAGTTTGAAAGTGATTTTGATGACATTGGATGCACACGTAGTGGAAAGAAATACAAAGTAGATTTTAGATCTCCCATATTTGAAGACAGTTCAGATAGTATTAGACAACAGAGTCACAATACCACAGACATAACAGAAGGGGGTATCCCTTACCACCCTTATACCCCACAGAAACAGATCGGGACTCAAAATAATCCAGTAGGAACTCCATCTAGTAGTTCCCAGACAGTACATACTACCGCTACATCACCTCCACCTACACCACCGAGTGGTAGTAACATAGCAAATCAACATCCACCATGCAGAAATAGAATGGGGGATGATATGAAGCTACCTATCTTTAAGGGTACATGGGCAGAGGACCCAGCGCAGCATTGGTTTCTATGTGAAGCCGTGTGGACCATTAAAGTAATCAATGACGATAATAGTAAACTTGTACAGTTGGTCACCACACTGAGAGAACGCGCCTTAACATGGTATATGAGGTATACCTCAGCGGTACCCAGAACACTTGTCCAGGTCAGGACCACCATGATTAAAGAGTTCAAGAAACCTAAGTCTGAGTCACAGTGCATTACAGAGCTCAAAGACATCAAACAACTACCTACAGAGTTAGTGCGGGACTTTGATCAGAAATTTAAATCCCTTATAGACCAAGTCAGCTTTGAGTTTGCACCGGAGCAGCATAAGGAATGGTTTATTGCAGCGCTGCTCCCTCACATCAGACTACCATTAATACAGCAGAAACTCTAGATGCAGGATGACGTGTTGGAGATGGTGATGAAACTAGAGGCTTCACCTCTAGCTGAAACCAGCACAGGTATGACAACTCTGCAAAACCAGTTGGCTAATCTCATGATACAGATACATGAGCTTAAGAAAGGGAAAGAGGTTGCGCAAGACATATGATGCGTAAAGTGTAAAGCACAAGGCCATACTAAAGATAATTGTCCAGCATTTGTAGAATATCTAGCAATTGGGGCTCCTTACCCCTTACCACAGACCCACAGGCCGTGGTGTGAAATATGCAAAACAAGAGGACATCTACCTCACCAGTGCCCTCTACTTCAGAAGTACGTGCAGACACCTAAGAACTTATACTGCGTCTTCTGTAAGTCCGTAGGCCATGATGAACATGATTTCCAAGCCTATGATCTAATGGTTGGAGCAAAGCAAGACTTGTACAGAGTCCAATTAGAAACACAGGGTCCAGCAGCAGGACCACAGCATGATCTGGCTTATGGTGGCCGTGGAGGAGGATTCAGAGGACGAGGAGGATTCAGAGGCTTTGGCCGTGGAGAAGGCTTTGGCTGTGGTCGCGGACCGGTTACTTGTTACAACTGTGGAGTTGTAGGACATTATGCTAGGGACTGTCAGATCCCTACCACCACATGTAACTATTGCAAATCTTACGATCACACTATAGAAGACTGCCCTACCTTGATAGCTAAGATCAGAGAACCTAAGCCAGTAGTACACCAGAACATACAGCTTATTTCTACTGAGCAGGTAGAACCAGAACCAAGAGTCAACATTGTGACTTGCAGCGGTGCTTCCACCAATGGGACATCGCAGGATACCGAAAAGAACACAGGTCAGGAGTGGGTGCGTAAAGCTCCTAACAAAGAAACACCAATTGACCTACAAAAGAATAAACAGACATTTCAGGAAGATAAGACTTTCTTTGATGACCCTATGCAATCAGGATCGCAGGTACCACCATCTAGGGGTGTACCGTAGCAAGCACCTTGTGGCGTTAGCCCTAAACAGATATCGCAGGCTACCACATCGGGCACATGCGACGAGGACGAGTTGACAGGAAGTGTACAATCCTTCCTGTGGAGTTGCTTAAAACTCGTGAGAAATGAGAAAGCTATTGTATAACTTCAGCACATCATAGATCAGTATCAGCCATCTTCTTCCGTGAGCAGTGCACAGCGTGCTGTTCATAATATTATGGGACATACAAGAACAGGAAGAGAGATGCGACTCACAGCACAGGTTAGAGAATTTGAATTGGACGAGGTGATCCTAGATCTAGGATCAGAGGTAAATGTTCTGACTAGGCAGACATGGGAGCAGATGGGTAGCCCTAAGTTAGTCAGATCGCCTATCCATCTCAGATTAGCTAATCAACAGCGGGTATCACCCCTGGGTCGATTATCGCAGGTGCCAGTTGACATTGATGGAGTTCACAGTTCTGCGAACTTTGAAGTTATAGAAATCATGGGCGATAGTAGACCATATCCAGCACTACTAGGCATTGATTGGGCGATCGGTAACATGGCTGTTATCGACTTAAAGAGAATACAAATGACCTTTGAGGACGCGCAGATTTGGGTCATCGCACCGTTAGATCCTCTTCAGGGTCCTAGATACATTGAACCAATCCAAGCAGAGGAAGAGGCATGTAACATGGACAGTCTCTATCAGATGACTGCGAACCAGAGCGACTACATCAATCCAACCGCAGAAGGAAACATTAGTTGGCGATGCGACAACTCATGCGCATTGAATTCAGATGTTGTTCTAGAGAACTGGCAGAACAAAATTTACGAAGTCTCAGCGCATAGATGTGCGTACATGACTAAGTCACTGCGATGTATCGGCGCAGAGATCAACGAGATCCCATCATTTCATGATCTAAGAGATATCCAGGACTTTCTCACACAGTTTGAACAACAAATTCCTCATGAGCAGAGGATCGCAGCTATGGACCTTGTAGTATGAGCCACACCTGCAAGATGGTGGTATGCACGTAAAGAGAATATCACATCATGGGATAATCTTAAGAGATTGATGGTGATCCAATTCTCTACCGATAGAGAGTATGTCCAGTAGAGATACACAGGAGAAAGTGACCCCAGGTCACATATTCAGATGTGTGAACAGAATTGGTTGGACATTCCCGAGGATGAATGGGTTCACCGATTCATTCACACTTTGGACCCAGTTCCACGGAACTGGTACACAGAGGCTGAATTGCGCAAGGGAACGACTACATGGCCACTTCTAATAGACATCTTTCTACTTACCTTCAATTTTGAATCTGAGTATCCAAATGTTGATCAGGCCTTAGATGTAATAAAGATTAATATATTTGAGGATTGCACCCTATCAGTGTCAGCTCAACCTGAGTGGGCCATCCAGTTAGAAGAGGCGCTAGAGTGTTATAACTTTGCATTAGAACCAGAGGAGGAGGATGAGGATCCTCGCAACATCAACATTCTGGAGTCAGAAGGGACTCGCAATGTTGATGGACCGAAGCTACAGATCCCATCAATCACAGAGCCAATCAAGATTAAAAATATCAATATTGGCACAGACACATAACCAAAGTTTGCCTCTATTGGAGACTATTGGAACGATGAAACAGTCGGACAAATTGCAGACTTGCTACCTGACTATCAGGACCTATTTCCCACCAAGTTCACAGAGATGAAGGGAATAGTCAGAGACTTGGGAGTAATGAGGATACCATTGAAAGAGGATGCTAGACCAGTCAAGCAACATCCATATAGATTAAATCCGCGCTACAAAGAAAAAGTTAAGGATGAGATCAATAAGATGCTAGCAGCAGGCATCATCGAGCCAGTAGAAGAGAGCGAATGGGTTAGTCCCATGGTCGTGCAAGAGAAGAAAACCAAAGGAGACATCAGGATCTGTGTTGACTTACATAAACTCAACGATGCATCGCTTCATGATCCATTCCCGACACCTTTCACTGATGAAGTACTAGACAATGTGGGAGGACAGGAGGTCTACTCCTTCACTGATGGCTTTTCAGGCTATCACCAGATCAGAATCCACCCATAAGATCGACATAAGACCATGTTTGCAACAGAATGGGGCTCATTCCAGTATACGGTAATGCCCTTTGGTCTTAAGAATGCACCAGCTATCTTTTCTAGAGTAGTAGTTCATGTATTTAAAGAATACATCCATAAATTCCTAGAAGTTTATTTTGATGATTGGACTGTATTTGGACTAATCAACAAGCACATAGGAGATTTAATTCTAATGTTAGAGAAATGTAGGCAGTACCAGATTTCTCTGAACTTGAAAAAATGTATATTCTGTGCCCCATTCGGTATTTTGTTGGGTCATATTGTCTGCAGGCAAGGATTGATGGTAGATCCCGCAAAGATTGTCATCATTGTAAATCTTCCAGCACCCAACTCAGTCAAACAATTGAGGACAGTACTTGGTCATACCGGGTACTATAGAAAATTCATCAAGGGATACACAAAGATTACAGCACCAATGGAAAAACTGTTAAAGAAAGATGTAAAATTCCTATGGAATGAAGAATGCCAGCAGAGTCTAGACACACTTAAAGAGAAGATGGTTACAACACCCATCTTAGTATTTCCAGACTGGACTAAGCCATTTCATGTACATGTGGATGCATCTGGCATCGCACTAGGGGTTGTTTTAACCCAACCAGGTGAAGGAGGTATCGATCATCCTATCACATACTCCAGCAGGAGAAGCCTGCTGGTAGTGGCTCGGGAACGAGCCACAAGTAAGTGTTAGGGGACTGTTGGAGAAGAGTCCCGCAGCTACAGGAAAAGATGCCATTTTGGTGGATAGACAGTTTGGCGAAGACGAAGAGATAAGGTAAAGCTACGATGCCGTAGCATGTTTCTAGTTGCAGAGCAAAGCTGGAAACTATGACTACCAGGGCAGTGAAGTCAAAGGAGATGACAGTACCTGAGCAACCGAGAAGAGAGAGCTCAACCACTGCATTGAAGGCAGCGGCGTAGATAGGAGGGCTCAGCTACCCTCATAAAGGAAAAGGAGCAACGAGGCCGAGGTATTGAAGACGGAGGACAGAAGAAGAGAAGCAGTGCATAGTACCCATGGTCAGTGTTGGGAAGCATGGAAGACTGCAGAGGAGTAGTGGTGTGACGGAAAGCGGCTACCCCAAGTACAGATACGCCGACTATCACTAGTTAGGGTTTGGGTTACTGTTGGGACATGCCCATAGTGTTGTAATGGCGAGACCTTCGGGCCGCCTATAAAGGGATGTATTTTGAAGTGTAAAAGGTTGGCATTTTGAGCATTTTAAGCCATCCAGATAGTCAGATTATCAGTAGTCTGTTAGTTCACTGTTAATTTGTATTGTAACAATCCGCAGGGATTGACAGAGAGAGAGAGAGTGAGAGTATATTGTAAGAAGGAAATATAGAGAAGAGATCTAAGAGAGAAGGGCTCCAGGCTGTGTGCAGAGTTACCCAGAAGATCTCTAGCTGCATATGCGGTGCAGCAGAACTGTGTACCTCTCTCAAGTTATAATATAGAAACACAGTTCTGTGGACGTAGCTTCTACCCTGGAAGTGAACCACGTAAAATCAGAGTGTTATGTGATTGATTCGTGTGATTGTATTTACTTATTATATCTGTCATTCATTACATGAACTTTTCTTACAGCAAATGTATGAATGTATTATTCAGTTACAGCATTATAGAAGGATAAATACAAGTTTAAGTATTTAAGTATTCTACATAAGAGTTTGTCTAAGTTCACTCAAGACAGTTAAGAGTCGCAGTGTAAAACAACCTTGTGCATTGAGTCCTGTAAGTTGAACACCAGTACGCTAAGTACGCTGAGTCGCAGCGGTAGGATATCGCAGGAAGGTGATATCGCACCATCAGAGGAGCTGTGGTGCACGATACTGCGAGGTAAGGATCAAGCGTAGGTGAGGGTTACGAGTTTCCCAGGATGCGGTGATGAGATAAGGTATAAGAGTTAAAGTAAGCGCGAGTAAGAGGAAACTGCGCATCGTAGAGAGAGAGACATCTCGCAGGCTAAGAAGAGCTGTGAGGCGCACATAGGATGCGACAGAACCTGGTCGAGACACTTGAGTCTTTGGCCAACCCATTAGGATCACTTCGGGTGAGACTTCAGGCCGCTCCGCGGTCTGTTTCCGAAAGGGACAGTGAGCTAGGGGTGTTGTTGGTTCATTATAGTAAACTCAGGTCTGCCCGACGACCAACACTCCTATAATGTACACTTACAAAAAGTACACCTCTCATAAATCAAACTGAAACTCAAAATAATTCTCCAGTATTTCACTAGGATTCTATTGTGCAACAACAACTACAAAGAAAAAAATCCCACTGGAAAACAAACCTGCTTCAACCTCATTTATAGCACCTTTTTCAGCTCACACATCCTTCTGAAGCTTGTCATTTTCTTTCTTCATCTGATCCAGTTCTTCAGAGATGGGAATATTGAACCGATCCTGCCTAGCAATGTAGATTTTTTTCTTCCCATATTCGTTGAAATAAATCACGGTTCACTTTCTGCCAAGGTGTCCAATGCTTTTTGAAGGACAATCTTCTTGAGGCTATACTTTTGCAAGGAATCTGCAACATTCTGGAATTTTAATGGGCCGTTTTGCTGCAGAATAGCATTATTTAAGCCATCTAGTTGTTCAAAGAAAAAGACTATCTAAATTTCTTAGTATACATGAACAAAGTCATTTATTGAATAATGATATGTTTCAAATGATTTACTCATAATGATGAAGAGACGAGGAAAAAAATATGCAGTTTCTGGATTCCAACCAAACACCAACCATGATTTATGCCATTAATATTAAATACTTTCTTTTCAGATGATAATATGGAACTTTCATGGTATTAAAGGATTGACAAGTGTATCTCAAACCTAGACTACAAACTGTTAATTTGTGAAAAATAACAAATTACACATAAGTGGAGATAGAATGAACCTTATTTTTTTTAGATAAATGACAATGTAAAAATAATAGCTCTACTGAAGGACACTCCTTTCCTTAAAGTGAAGAACAACCAAAATAAAATTTTTTTATGATGAGGTTTAGGACACAAGCCAAAGTTGTAAAAATTCTAAAATGTAAGGGAAATATTTGAGAAGAAAACATACAAGATGAAAAACGAGAAGTGCCACTAAGTGTCTTGTTTTGTTAATTTTTCTTAAGATAATTTTAGATTATCTAGGATCTTTATCTGAAAGAATAACAAGTACAACAATATGCATAAGATATAAAAGATACATGAGACACAAAAAACCCTGTAAACTTCCTCAGAATAGTCAGATGATCAAAATAAGTAATAAGAAGTATTCAACAACTATCTATCTCTCCTCCTCTGACTGTCTCTCTCTCTCTCATATGAAATTGAGAGCATGAGGTGTGTATAAGTGAGGGAGAGAACCTCCCTATTTATACCCTTTCAAGTCACTGACCAAACATAAGACTCGAGCCTACATGTCTTCTGACATAGGGCCCACTTCTCCTAGAGAGACTATAAGTACATATTACATGATGTTACACTGGGGACTATTGCCCCGACTTACAATGGAGGTTGTACCTCAAGGTATAGACACATTTAGACATCCTGTAAAGGGGTAACACACATCCCTAATGGGGGTACAACAACATACAATGATAATAAACATCAAAATAGCTTCCGAAGTTACAAATACATCAGCACTCCCTCTTAACCAGGAAGGTATTCTCTCTCTACACAACCATCAACACATCTGGTCAGGTCTTCATCGCATCGTCATCATCATGGAGTCAGAGTCTTCATCATAGCTGCTGCCATCATATTCTTATAATTTTATCATTGTACCATACTATCTGTCATTAGAAGTTTCTACAGAGCCAACCCTTTTCGTGATGGATGTAGGCCTATTCCTCTGACAGGTCTTCATCACATCTCGAGCAAGCCTTCACGTAGAAACTACCTAGGACATTATTTACATTTCCATGAAAATAACATGTGTATTCTACCTTCATATCGTCGTATCTAGATCATCTCTTTTGTCCTGCACAATACAAAACAACAAACAAACAAACAAAGCATCTATGGTCGACCCATGTTTTATTAAAGAGATGCCTAGGTGCACCTCTTTTGCTTCATGACCTTATCATATCAACATGGGATCAAATATATCTCATATATATGTAATGACGAATTACAAACCAACAACCTACTACACCAGGACCTTTTACGTTCTTCTGGTCAACCTCAAGGGATTACATCTAAACAACCTGCGTCCATGATCTTTTCCGTTCAGATAACCTTCGGGACATATTACGTCCGAGTAACCTGCATACCATGCTAGGGCTCATTCTTTACAATAAGACAACCCATAGGGCACATTACATCCGAATAACCTACGTACCATGCCAGGACTCATTATTTACATTCGAACAACCCATCATAGGATTGATTACATCCGAGTAAACTACTACACCAGTATTTTTCCCGCTCGGACATCCTGTCTCATTCCCCATGGGAGATAATATTGTTTGTAACATATCAAGATTGATTGCATTCAAGGATAACCTATGAGCTTCACTAGGATGTTACATCCAAGGATAACCTATAGAATTGATTACGTCTGAGCAACCTACGAACTTCGCCAGGATGTTACGCTCAGGCAACCTGTATTCTAGCTATTCTATAACACATCACTCCCTATTTCTAGGGATCTCGATATGGATCCAACTAAGTATTTATCTGAAGTACTCGAACTTCACTCTCGCAGGCATGGTCAACACATCGACTATCTTCTCCTCTGTTGCCACGTACTGGAGCTTCACTGCTCCTCTCTGCACCATATCCCTGATATAGTGGAACTTGATCTCGATGTGCTTCGACTTGTCATGGAACACTGGGTTTTTTTTTAGCTTCATAAAACTATTATTATCACAGAATATGCAAGTCACATCCAACTGGAGATCAAATAATTCAGACAATAGATTTCACAGCTACACTGCCTGGCAACTAGCGCCACACAAGATTGCTTCATGCTATCCAGGAGATCATGCCAGATCCCAAACTAAAGCAACAAATTGAGGTTCTCTTCCTATTAGTGGTGCCACCTTCCTAGTATGAATCAATATATCTATGTAGGTTAATATTCTAATTTGCATCATATTTGAGCCATAATTCACTGTACCTTTTAGGTACCTCAAAACATGCTTTACCGCTATAAGGTGAACCTGTCTTGGATCCGTCAGGAACTGGATCAGGGTGTTCACCGAAAAGCATATGTCTGGTCTCATATTCATTAGATACATCAGTTAGCTAATCATATGATGATACATCATAGCATCGACCTTCTCGGATGAAGCATCACTCATAAGCTTCAAGTTAGATGCCATAGGTTTGGCCATAGCCTTGAAGTCGATTATTCCAAATCTATTCAGAATCTCCATTGCATATTTTCCTTGAACAAGGAAGATCCCATTTGCACTCTGCCACACCTCCATGCCTAATAAGTAGTGCATCATAACTAGTTCTTTCATCTCAAACTCTGTAGCAAGTCTCCTCTTTGCATATGTAATGAGTTCCTCTTCACTTGTTAGAAACAAGTCATCGACATATAGTAGGAGTATAAATGGTCTTCCATATTCCACCTTGAAGTAGAGGTTGGAATCTGCTTTACTCTTAGTAAAGCCCAAGCTCATCAGGAAGCTATCCATCCCATCGCACCATGTCCTCGTTTCTTGTTTCAAACGGTACAAGGCCTTCTTCAATTTTCACACATTGATCTTCCTATCACGTGTCTCAAATCCCAGTGTTTGTTCCACGTACACTTCCTCCTCGACTACAGCATTCAAGAAAGCTATCTTAACAGCCGTCTAGTGTATTTTCCATTTCATAACTACTGCCAAAGTAAGTATGGTCCTAATGGAAGTGTACCTCGTCATGGGTGAAATTGTATCTTCATAGTCTATGCCTTCTTTCTATGAGAAGCATCGTACTATGAATCTTGCCTTGTATTTCTCGAGGCTACCATTTGCAGCATGATTTATCTCGTAGATCCACTTTGAATTCACGATAGACTTCTTCTTTGGTCTTGGAACAATCTCCCAGACATCATTCTTCATGATCGACTGATATTCCTCGATCATTGCATCCTTCCATTCTTTCTTTTCTGTAGCCTCTTCATAGGTGGAATATTTTTTATCAATGATGTCACACAATAGGGCCACATAGATATTTTAGGGCTTTGCCCTCTTTTCCTCTCTATGTATTCCCTCTAGAGTGCCATACCTTTCATGTTCTCACAAGATCTCCCGTTCCTATGCCGGTTTCCTCTTGTGGGAGTCCTTCTCAAGGAATGTCTCTACCAGCTCTTATGGTTCTGCCATTCATGATCTTCAGGGTCTTCTAGAATTTCTTCTCCAATTTCCATGTCTCGGACTCTCATCTCTTTAGGTTCCTCGACTTCCTGGATAGGAGTCCTCCTGGATCTGAATTATGTCAAGTCTTCATCAAAGGTTACATCTCTACTGATGTCGATCTTCTTGAATCTTGGGAATTATATTCGGTAGGCCTTTGATGTATCACCATATCCTACACATACACACTTATTCCCAGAAGGATCGAGCTTGGTCCTTTTCTCCTTTGGGATATGTATGTACATCAGGCAACCAAATATTCTCAGATGACTAACTTCGGGTTTCCCTCCTTAGAAATCCTCTTCAGGAGTCTTGTTGTCAAGTACTCGATGCGGAGTACGGTTTTGTACACACACAACTGTTCTTTCCGCCTCTTCCCAAAGGCGCATAGGAAGATCTTGGTCAAGAAACATTTCTTTCGCTACTCCCATTATGGCTCAGTTCTTTCATTCCGCAACCCCATTCTACTCAGGATTGTATGTTGTACTCAACTCTCTCTTAATCCCATATTCTCTGTAGAGTTCCTTGAATTCTTTCGAAGTGAACTTGCCGCCATTATCTGACTGTAGAATCTTAATCTTCCTATCTTTCTGGTTTTTAACCAAGGATTTATATTCCTTGAACTTGCTGAAAACTTCACTTTTCTCTTTCAAGAAATATATCCACGTCTTACGTGAGAAATCATCTATAAAGGAAACATAGTACACATACCCACTTAATGAGCTAGAACACATGGGTTCACATACATCCGAGTGTACTATCTCCAATATTCCTTTAGCCTTGCTCTCATAGCTGGGAAATGTGTTCTTTAAATTATTTATTTTTTCACATCCTTTGCAATTGCCTTCATGCTTTGCCTGGATCTCTGGAAATCCCGAGACTGCTTTTCTTGCCATCAGCAGTGATATATTGTGCAGATGTGAAAGCCTTCTATGCCATAGTTCATTTGGTTCAATCGACTCATGAACCAATGCTTGTTCAGGTTGTCCCTTCAACTTGTACAAGCCTCCGTCTTCTTCTCCAATCACTGCTACATCCTCTATTGTCTTTCCTCTGGGCCATATCAGAACTTGGCCATTGACAAATGCAACCCTAATTCCCTTTGCATCTAATGCAGATATGGAGAGAAGATTCTTCTTCAATCCTGGAACATATATCACATCCTTCATCTTTAAGGATTTCCTAGAGTCAATCTTGTATAAAGCTTCGTCACTCCCTTTTATGTGTATTGATAATCATACCCAAGTTTCACCTTCTCAGGTGACTCATGTTCATACATATTGAAAAATGATTCCTTGTATCCCGTCATGTGTTTGGAAGCTCATTTATCCATGAGCCAATCATTTCTTCCATGTGTGATAGTGCCAGTAAGTGTAGAGATTAGCACATGCTCTTCATCTGAATCATCCTTCTCTCATTTGAATCTTTTTTTTGTTGGTTCATCATATTCGACAATATAATCTTGGTGTCTCCTTTTCTAGATGGGACAATCTCTTTCCAAGTGTCCCTTTTCATCACAAGTATAACATTGAACATTTGAAATATCTCTTTTGGTATTCTTTGGTTTCTTGTCCTTCTTCTTGTTGTGATGAAAGCTCTCCTTCTTCCCCTTTTTCTTGAAGTTATTCCCGGTGTAAACTGCGAGAGCTTGATCGTCAGTTGCTCCCATCTTTTCTTCTCTTGTCACAAGTCTAGCTTCTTCTTGTGGACATTCTTCTCGAAGTATTTTTAAAGAGCTCAACTTCCTTCTTGCACAAATCCCTTGAATGAATGAGTCCCATGATCTAGGGAGACCATTCGGGGTAGTCATTACAATTTATCCTTCTTCGACATTCTCTTCAACTGCTTCAAGTTGTTATTTGATTTGAGCAACCCTTGTGAAGTAAGATTGTATAGTCTTGGAGTTCTGTATCTTGACATTCTTCAGCTGGTTCCTCAAATTCATCTTTTGGTTGATGTTCTTCCCTTCGAACATATTTGTCAAAGCATAATATACTTCCTTCGTTGTCTTAAATGCAGACACATGGGGGATGAGGTGATCCTTGATAGAATCTGCAATGATTCTATTAGCCTTATCCATGCTTCTCTTATGAGCAACCTTAGCCTCATCTCCCTCTTGTTCTAGAACATCTCTAATAATAAACTAATCCAAGTAATTTTCTTCAAGGATCAGGGAGATTTTGTACTTCCATGCCCGAAAGTTATCATCCCCTCCAAGATTGTCCTCAAGCAGAGTATGGTGAGTCATATTTTCAAAATGAGAACCTCAAAAGGAAATAGTAAAGATTTGGATATTACCAATTTGAGGTGTCCAACCACGTTTCAGAGCAGGTTGATCTAGGATTAGTTAGAGAAACCCTAATTTTCCAAACTTGGATTTTGGGAATTCCGTTTGGATAGAAAGATGCGCTTCCTTGAGGTGAGTTACTCAGCTAGGTCACTTTCAAAAAACTAAGGTGGGAAGCCTCTGATACTTGATGCTTTAGTTCCTCCCAACACTAGTGACAAGGTCAAAAATGAAACTTCTTCGATTCATAAACTGTCTCCACCAAAATATGCACCCTAGTGAGGCGAGTTATCCTAGCCCTCTTTGCTTAATGTTATGTGGAGAGAACACCTTCACCTAAGAAGCCCTAGTTCCCGCAGTTGCACAGTTCCTTCTTTCAGAGAGGCTCTGATACCATGTTAGTTTTTCTTAAGATCTGATTAGATTATCTAAGATTTTTATTTGAAAGAATAAAAAGTACAACAAGATGCATAAGATATAAAATATACACGAGACATAAAGAATTTCACTGGGAAAACCATAAAGGAGAAAACCCCGCAAACTTCCTCAAAATAGTAAGATGATCAAAAGCAGTAATAAGAAGTATTCAACATATATCTATCTCTCCTCCTCTGACTGTCTCTCTCTCTCATACGAACTTGAGAGTGTGAGGTGTGTATAAATGAGGGAGAGTGCCTCCATTATACCCTTTCAAGTCACTTACCAAACATAATACTTGAGCTTACATGTCTTCTCACATAGGGCCCACTTCTCCTAGAGAGACTACAAGTACATATTACATGATGTTACGCTGGGGACTACTGCCCCAACTTACAATGGAGGTTGTACCTCAAGTTCTATACACAATTTAGACATCCTGTAAAGGGGTAACACACATCCCCAATGGGGTTACAACACCATACAATGATAATATACATCATAATATCTTCCAAATTTACAAATACTGAAGGACACTCCTTTCCTTAACGTGAAGAACAACCAAACTATTAGGATACAAGACAAATTTGTAAAAATTCTAAAATGGAAGGAAAGTATTTGAGAAGAAAACTGACAAGATGAAAAACGAGAAGTGCCACTAAGTGCCTTGTTTTCATTTTGTAAAACAAGTAACATATTTTACCACTAAACATACTACAAACTACATATAATGAAGAATATCTAAATACAATGTAAGCCTCTGTTTGAGTGCCGATAGTGGCATTCCTCACTCCCTTTCATATTTTGATTTTCTAGCATTAATGTAATGAACAAAATCAATGATTAGAAGAACCATACAGTCCATACTCTCCTGAAAAAATGATTCAAAGATGATAGAGAGTAAGAGTACAACTCAACTCGTAAAAAACTAGGCCAGATCAAATGACCCATCCTTTGTTTTCTTTTCTTCCAAGTATTTGCTCAAGATTTCCAAGTCAAAATCGCCGAGTGTAAAAAAATCCCAAGTTACGAGTAAGAGTTTGACTTATCGCTGATGATTTTTTGTAAGGTCATAGATCATGTCAACATGGCCATACAATGCTCTTACAGCTTAGGGTTGAAGAGATCTCCGTGTCCATGTGTACATGTATCTATAGGTAATGCTAATAAAATATAATATGACATCCATGGGTAATGCTAATAAAATATAATTTGATGTAACAATGTCTAATATCAAATTGAATAAAAAAAAAATCCAATCTTCTATTTCCTTTAACTGTCTATCTTATACAAATATTACCTAGCAATATAGATCTATATTAAACTTCAATCTTTAAGTAGCAAGAGACTTGCACCTTAGTGTTTTATCCCTCTCAGTGAGTAAGAGATCCATAGTTAAAATGGATCTATGCTAATAGGCATTGAGATTGGTATGATTCATTAGTCCAAGCTGTACATGGCAAGTTCGACTATTTAGAAAAAACTATTCCATTAAGGAAAGTTCAACTATTAACAAATAAGTCATATATATTTATATCAATCAAACAAACAAGTCATGTATATCAAGTAGCCCAGTGGGTTAGCTCAAGTGGTTAACGCTATATTCACAAGCATAAGAACTCGGGGTTGAATCCCTAGGTG
Source organism: Pseudotsuga menziesii (assembly GCA_001517045.1). Lineage (NCBI taxonomy): Eukaryota > Viridiplantae > Streptophyta > Pinopsida > Pinales > Pinaceae > Pseudotsuga > Pseudotsuga menziesii. The sequence continues at coordinate 23,423 of LPNX010789455.1, read as the reverse complement.
GCTGTGCAAGGGCCTCACTCGATGTCCCCACTGGGTTAGGCCCCGTAATCAGGGATGATGGTTTACCTTGAGTAACATCCTCAAAATGAGGGGAAGTACCTAAGGGTTTCCCGAGATATGTTACATCTAAAAAAATCCATGTATATCAAGTCTCCATACCCAATATATAACATTCCAACAATTGCCAGCAACATCATAAGAAGCACAAGCATTGCAAATTATGCACGAGTGCCCACTAATACTGACATCAAGACCAAGTTTTGTAATGTTCAGAAAAGATCACCATGAACAAGCTTCCAACCTGATTCTTGGCTGACATATCTCTCCAATTAAAAAAAAACAAGACAACAAATTTTATACACAATTAAAAGAATGTTATCTAATTAAAATTTTGAGTAGCTTCCATTTACAATAAAATGGACATTTTGAAGCCTCCATGTGTATTAGAAAATGCATAAATAATGTCAAAATGTGGAATATATGCTTCTTGTCAAAATGGTAAAACAACAACCTCTACAACAATACAAAATTTCCAGGAAAAATACAGGAATAAATAAAACCAAACATCTAAGGTACCTTTCAGGTTCAATCGAACAACTTGCCAAGATTTCAAAGTCATCTTCTTCTCGTGCATAATTTGCATAATAATTTCTCAGAGTCTGCATCAGGATCATTGAGACTAAACCCGTGGGAAAAATAGTCATCATAAATGAATTGAATATGGAGAACCAATGGATCCGTTTATGGCAGAAAAACTCAGTATATCTGCTCTTTTCCATAAATTCAAACTTTGGGAGGCATTCATGCAAAAAAATGCCTATATTTTTATAAGTACTCATTTTCTTTGGTATGCTTTTTATCAACGTGTATTACACAACAAAATTGTAGGCAACTTATATTTAAAGGGTTAGAGAGAACAAAGAAACAATGATTCTTGAATATGCATCTAATAATTTTGACACCACTCAACTTTGGAACAATTGCAATTCTAATTCCTTTGTTTTTTACCCAATGTTCAAAGAAAGGATAATCTAAGTAGACATCAAAGCGCTCGACAAAGGTTACATTGGTGGAAACCAAATTAACTAAATAGCTAAGTTCTGGTGTCTTCACATTAACAAGCGGATTTGGATTCTCTTGAATGAGGTTGAATGAATTATTTGTAATTCACATGTAGCACGAGGTTGACATGAATTATCTATAATGCACATGTAGCATGAATTTAATAAAGTGTGGAAGGTGGGTAAACCACACTTTTCTATTCAAAGCTTGCAAAATGTGTAGAACCGGTTTGAGATGTACAGATAGAAGGAGACATCCCCAATTAAACATTTATAGGGACTCTTTTAGTTTGCTTGATCAACTCGCAATAAACGTGTTATACAGGGTGCCAACCAAAGATACAAACCCATTTGATTTGGCAAATTTGAGCTCCCCATTGGTGGGGACAAGCTATCTAATGAATATGAACTAACTATTTTATTTGTAAATTCTTTCCATTTATTGTATGCTTGGTATGTAAGTAGGATTGGTTTATGTTAAGTTTGAATTAGTTATGCTTTCATAAAACTTAATCCTATGCCGGAACCTACAGTGCCCATTTTTATACAAAGTAATAATGTAGTTTCAATAAAGGAACATAAATGAGAACAGAAACAAGAAAGATGGTCCATTGTTCATATTTTTGGTAACATAGGCCTCGCTTAAAGAAATCATTTAATTTGCACAAATAAAATGGACAAAACTGTAATCTTTGATTTTCTTCTACCTTTCTTGAGAAATGTGTAATACCTTGCACAGTTGGGTTCCCATGAATGACCCATCAATCCCACAAAGACCAGGTCAGATTCCCATGTTTAGTTAACTTTGGGGGAACATGTTCATCCATAGAAAAAAGAGGGAGTGCTAAGTTTGCAAAACTGATGTGATACTTTTCGACCTTGTGTCCTAATATAACCTTATAAAGTTCCAAACACTCCAAATCAATTCCCATGGCAGTGGTAGTTGCAATTACAAGAATTATTCTTCCAGCTATGAATTTAGCCTTAAGCTTATCCACTTCAGGTATGCTATAGTTCCTTACTCGCACATTAGCTAGTTCAGCTTTAAGATCGTGTGATAATTTGTATCATCGTCCTGCTTTAAAATAAATCTTATTTAGTTTTCTTCCGATGGATAGTACTGGGATACAAACCCTCAAACAAACAAACAAAACATTTTAATTTTATGAAGGACATGTTAGTACACCATAACAGAGATTAACTGGCAAAGTTGAAGCCAAAATAGGGAATACCTTTTCAAATTGAATAGGATTCATGTGAAAGCTTGATGGAATATTTTTAACACCATTTTCTAGTCTGGTGATCAATTTTTCAATCAGTTCAATATCAGGATTATACAATGTAGAAGGGTTCACATTTGTAGCTTTCTCATTTGTGACAATGTTCACCCCTTCTTTTGGCTTGAAACCTGGAAAACGTACATTTTTAACAACGTATGCTAATATATTTGAATTTGAATTTGAATCCAAGTCAGGAATGGGAATGCCATATGTATTAGCTCTTAAAATTGAGGCCACATGAATTAGGTACACATGACCAGGATCATGGGAAGTAAAGTCTAGGGGATTTAGAAAATGCTTGGGAGCTGACCAGAATGGAGCTCCTCTGTTGGTCGTTTTAATCCTAGGGAAGTTGAAAGTAAGCTGCTTCATATGATTTGAAAAGTAATCCTCAAACCTGAATCAAATCAATCAATGAAATTTAAATCTAGTTGAGTGAAATTCAATATATTGTAAAGAGTAAATTACAAGAAATAATCGTGAAAAATCATTTAATATTTGATGCAATGCAAGATGCTAATTATAATGATAGGTAGAAAGAATTATAACTATACAAGGGAAGGGAAAGGCTTAATTAATTTAATCTAGCCCAAGAGAGGAAATATTCAAATGTTAGACACCTTTGTGAAACCAAACAATCCACAACAGATTCAAAAATTTTTCGGGCATGAGCATCCCCTATAGACTTGAGCACTGCTATGTATTCTTGCAGTTTGCAAAGAAAAGCATTTGCTTTAGCTGGAGTTTTGTCTAAGAGACCTTTAAATTCATACCTTTCCCATGTGAGACAATGGTGAATATTATGTGGAAAAGAGTGAAGCGTGCACATGGGTGCTTGATTTTTTGGGGATCCCTTGATGCTCCATAGTTCTCAGTCAAGTGATGGATAACCATTTGGGTGTTGCACTTGGTTCCTAGAGTTCCAGACTCTAGCAATGGATTTTGGAAGTAAACACACCTTGAATATACATACAACCTGGCATTAACACTGTCCAGAGCATTTAAAACAACATCAACTTCACTGTTCCAGAAGGAGTCGTCAAAGTCATGTTTGGCATTTGGGCTTAGGTGACATTGTAATGCTTCAACCTACAAATATGGCTTGATTGCGGTGGCGGCTGATGCTTCTACTCTTGACTTTGCTCAACCAATATTCTAATCCCTAAAGAGGAATTTTCTACTAATATTACTCTTCTAAATAACGTCATCATCTGTTAGAGTCAACCTTCCCTAACTTCAACAAGAGGCTCCCATGAGGGCCAAGTTCTTTAGAAGCTTGCATCCCAGAGCACCAGCCCCCACAACAAATAATTTAGCATCTTATGACTTTTTATGCATCTCTTTTCCAAACACATAAATTTGAGCATCATAACAACCATTAAAAGGCGTCGCATCCTCAGGCCCAAGGGTTTCTACAGTAAGAGATTCCAATGAATTGAAATAGAAAAAATACACATCAACATAGGAATTGTTATTGCCAATATACAATAATTGGATGCTTTTCTACTTTTCCTATATAAAAACTAAATAGTGAATGCATAATTCCAATATTTAAGATGTTATGAAAAACATTAAAAGGTTATGGTGAGTGTTATGCTGCACTTGTTTTCAGCGCACCTTCAGGTGTACCCCAAGAAGAGAGGGCCAAATTTTTCGACCAGGAGGGGTGTTATGGAGCGATGGGAGTCATAAATGGACCCTTTGGTCCTCCTTTAAGGGTAATATGGCTTAATGGAGTTGTTGGATTCCCTTATAAAGAGGTTTTTAACCTCAGGGTTGGTGTCTGGGGCCCCTAAAGGTTGATTACTGGGTCTCATGGCTACATTCCCTTCATGCGTGCTATGGTGTCCTTTGCTTCAGCTGCCAGACACTAGTCTTTAGTTGTGACCACTTCATACACCCTTTTGGCTCTTGAGTTAGTGGGTCCTTGTTCTCCCTGGCCTTCTCTCCTTAGAGGAAGGCATCTTCCATGCCAGGTTGTTTCCATGCTTTGAGGAGGGTGTTGAGGGATTTTATAGTATTCTAGGGGTTAGATGGGGCATACCGCCCTCCCTCTAGCCCGCTCTAGCCTTTCGTTTGGAGCGATTTGCTTATTTTAGCATGTTTTGACACTTGGGGATGCAAATACCCCCATGTAGCCTACCTTAGTCTATATTTTATTATTATTTTCTTTTAATTTTAAGTTGACATTTAATAATTATGAATTTACTTGTTTTAAGGCATATCGGCCTAGATTTTATGCATAAAAGTGAGTGTGAGATCATATAAATAGACCTCCTTACATCCATTTTAAATCAGAGCGGATGGGATAATACACTATAAACTTGTTTTACCCTACCTAGGGTTTTCTGCGGAGTGATGTACCTCTCTTAAGGAAGGAAGTTTTATGGTTATTCAAGCTTTTATCGGTCTTCTTTGGTGAAATTCTTTGCAAGGTGATGTTCTGATTTGTTGGATAAACATGAGCACATTGAGGTTTGGCTTCTTATCTCTTTGTTTGATTGCTGGTATTTAGTGCATGTTCTTGACTAAGTGGTTTCCCTAGTGCTACATTTCCTCTTAGGACAAGCCAATTCCAACATTCATGTCACCTTAGCAGGTAGAGAGACGTCTTCTTGTGAGCGTACTCTGGGGTTTTTCCTTATCTATTCTAGGATAGTTGCTGACATAAGATTCCTTCCTCTCTGTGTGGGTCATCCTCCCTAGATGCCCTAGGTTAGGTAGGGCTTGTGCTAGTGTTCTCCCTAGGTTTTCACACTTATTTCTCTCACAAATCTAATCTAGGGTTGTTCTTAGGTTTAGTCTTAGGTTTGATTAAGGTTTACGTTAGTTTCTTAGCCTAGCTCAGTTCTTAGGTTAGGGTTAGTTCTTAAAATAGTTGCTAGGTTAGTATATAGGTTAGTTTTTAGCTAGCTTAGGGTTAGCTCTTAAATTAGGTTAGATTTCTCTAGGTGTGTACCACCTCCATCCTCCTCCCTACCTCTCATGAAGGCCCTTCTGCATTTCGGGCTTGCGTTTACGCTGAACTCTTGAGCCTTTACTCTTACCCTAGCAGCCTTATCAGTGCTCCTTTTCTACCCTCGCTGCCTAGCCGCTTTCCTTTTCCACCGACAACACGCATCGTCCACGACGCTTCCCGGACCGATCTTCCATGCCCACGCCGGCTTCCCTAGAAGATACATACCTCGGAGGTCCCTATAGGCCCCTCTAACCTCACACGTTCTCCTTTCCTTTTTCCTGCCGTGCATTTACTTCATCACCCTTTACTTTGCTAACTTCCTCGCTTATGCTTTCTTCTCCCAGCCATATTGGACGCTACTCTGCTTTAACCTCTCGCTCCCTTTACCTTACGTTGGGCCCCTCCTCACTGCTATATTATTCCTCAGACCTTCGCTGGTATATCCTCCATCCACGCAGTCTCAATATCTTTGCGTGATGCCCTAACCTTGCTGTAGCCCTAACTCCTATGTTCCCATGTCTTCTTCGTCGGCCTATCCCTTACTCTCGAACTACCATTTCCTTGTAGCAGCTACTACCTCTTTGAAAATGCATTGCATCCACCCCCCATTCGCTGTTACAACCTCCTTTTATCACCCCGACATCTGACATCTTTCCTCATGCTTTCCCTTACCACCCTGCTACCTTCGTATACCGCTACACCAACGCACTCTATCTCCCATTATCTTTTCTTAACCCGTCGCTACCACAACCTTAATTCCATCCAAACTGCTCTAGCACCTTCGCTGGACTCTTCACGACGTCTGCCCCTTTATAACAACCCAAACGTTACCCGAGGGCTGCCCTTTACAAGTGGCGGCCCTCTCATATTATTTTCTATACAACGTGCAATTACTAATCGTGCTCCTAGTCGACTCATACACTCACAATTTACTGATTTATAATTATGATAATAACGCTGCTATGAGATAATCTAACAAATTCTAATTGCGGTGGTCGTGCTTATTATTTTTATACATATGCTTATATACTGATTTCATGATGCCACTGTGAGTATGGTTTGTATTTTATTGCTAATGTTTTGATGTCGTATGTTACAACTTACAATTGGCGTTTGGTGAGCGAATATATGTATATGATTTCTTAATTGACACCACTATTATTTCTGCTATGATGTATGGTTAAAAGAAATGTTTATTTCTGCCTCCATTCGTGACTAACAACTATTATTGCAATCAGCATTTCCATAAAGTCTATTGGAAAATGAGTGACGGAGCCATACATACACTTCATATGGGATTGGGTGGGTATAATTGATTGAACATTCACTTGGTATAATTAATAGAGTTTATTCACCCTCTGCTGGTATAAACATTCGCATGCCATCATATACATTTGTATCTAATTATTTGGCTTAAGCTCATCACGCATTGCCACAATTTCATGAATATTTAACTGACTGATTCATTGTGATGCAATTCATTCGGTTTCAAGTAAGATTGTCTAATAAGATTACATTCATATTAGTTACTGGCTTATTATCAGAGTATTACATTCTCTTTTTTCATTCTCTTATCCGACTTTCATTAGGCACTGATCAATAACAATACTCGAAAGATATATCTTTGGCGTTTTGGTGTCTTTTGCAGGATCATAGATGGCTCTCTGTTAGGATTATTAATTCTCCCTTTGTCTCCTTTTGACCACAAAGTCTATTTTCTTAATTTCCATAGCTTAGGAAGTCTCATCACTTTACCAGTTGTTGCGGCTACAACCGTTCTCCCCAAATTTCTTAAATTTTGGGCCCCTCCTCATGATTTAGCGTTGTTTTTAATTGTTGGATCCTTTGAACCTTTTGGTTGTGCTTCAATGTTAGATGATATTTTTTAAAGAACGACTCTCGGCCTGCTTTCGGAGGCTGCGTGTGTTTGAAGTTGTTCGGATCGCCGGTTGTGAGTTTGGTTTTGTTGATGAATCTGTGAAAAGCCGCTGTTTCAGAGGTGAGATGTTTTTTGACCGTTGATTTAAAAAAAAACTCTCCGAACACTTAATTTTTTCGATTGAGCGAGCATCATTTTTGTTTAATCGAAATCCGTAGCCGTTTCCCTTCCGCCGTTGCGGCTCCCAAAGTAGTTAAGCCTCCGAAGTCTAAAGCCCCCGCCAACCGATGCGTTAGTCTTTTAGTCGCTTTCCCGTAACCTTTCCTTTTCCGCTGTTGCGGCTCGGAAAGCCTTTTCGCGCCTGATGTTAATACCTTCCAACTTCCGATTGAGAGTTTTCCCGCCCGCGTTTCGGATGTCTCTAGCCCTTGTCTCTTCCACCGTTGCGGCTGGGAAAGTCATTTGGCTTCCGATGTGGTTACCCTTCCGATTTTCGATTGTGAATTTTCCCGCCCTTTGGTCGCTTGTCCGTGACCTCGTTCTCTTCCGCCGTTGCGGCTGGGGTGAGATTTTTAGCTTCCGATGCCAGCGCTCTGAGCGTCCGATGAGTCCTCGTTTCCTGTCGTTGGTGGTTTTGTGCAAACTCGTGGATAAACAAAATAGTGGTGTCGGCGTTTGATAAAATTCTGATAATGATGGTGCACCTGACCATTTCAGTTGGTATAATTTGCTGCTTTGTTTTATAATGTAGTCCCAATTAATGATACACTTTGTTGAATCACAGGTGGACTCAAAAGACATTTTCAGACTACCGCGGCACGAAGGCGTAACAAGCCGTTTGGTGGAGATAGAGCCGAAAACAGCAGGATCGCAAGAAGAACAAATGAAGGAAAAGACAAAATGAATGATGACAAAGGAGCAACTCTGAAAGGTCTGGCAGTTACCTAGCCAATCATGAGCATGCGTAGAAAATATAGAGTGATATGAAGCATTGGGGAACTGAAAGGTCATACGTTTGGGGGGCAGCCCAAGCGGTCTGCCGTTGTAGTTTAAATATTTCAAAGTAGAACTTAGAAAAGAATTTTTCTCTGGAAAAATTGTAAACCTTTTGCTTGTAAGAGGAACTATTTCGTTTTACAAACCAGAAAGTGAAAATTTTACCTGTCGGAGAAAGTGCTATGTGGAATGGATCAATGCGTTTAAATGAGCAATGTTGAATGTGAACTATTTCGTTTTCAGCTGTGTCTCATTAGCTATAAGAGTGTTCTAATTTCTTGAACCTATGTTCTTGTCTGAAGATTATTTGGTATTTTTATGGTGTTCTTCCACTATGAGTAATGGGATGTTTTAATTGTTGACGAGCTATCTCGTCATGTATACTTTTACTTCTGTTTATATGTTTGGTTATAAGAACAACTATCTGTGATTTTCCATAACACCTGAACAATATCGCATTACTCATGAATTAATCCAGCTCTCTAGAGATAGTTTAGTTAGTTTTATTTTATCACTGTTGGTATGATTTAGATGCTTGTGAGCGCTAAGACGAGAGGTAAGAACCTGCGCATCACGTTGTGACTGCTCCCTGCATACTGATCACCCTGAATTTAGTTAGGCACGTGCATCTCATACATTAAGTCAAAAAATACAAAAATATACACGGTGGACCGGGCCGCAACCGGTAAAACCTTCTGTTTTTGTTACCTGACCTACAGTAGCCGGACCGCAAACCAGACGGATTCCCTACACCAAACAGTCACGGGCTAGTTGGGAACGTTGATTGGGGAGAATCCCTTACTGTTGTTGCCTGCGATTTTCCAGGCCTCAACAGTTTTGGCGCTAGAAGGAGGGCCGCCAGTGCATGGCTGGACGAGGAAACCCGTTTTCCCGATATTATTCTACCGGTAACAATTCTGAAAGCAGTGGGCTTCATAATCCAATTCCAGAAGAAAGGAATAGAGAACGTCTATATTCTGTTAGCAACAAAGTTGTTAATGACCTGAGAAGACACACCAGGGTATATGTGAAGAATATTGGAGGATTGCCAATCATCCCTGAATTGCCCAGAAGAGAGTATAAAAGGAAAGACCGTCCTGGAGTATAAGACTCAGTGCTGGTTGGAGACTGGGAAGAACTTGTAGAAACATCCTTACAGGAAGTTGTACTACCTTTGAATCAAGAAGGCCCAGATACCCCTCATAGTTCTCCTGCTCACACTCCTATTGGCTCACCTCCTCACTCTCCACCCAGACTCATGGCAGGAGTAAATGCTAATCCACCACCCAACCCATTCAACCCACCAAATCCACCACCTGCCTGGAGAGCCAGATCACCTTTAAATCTAACACCTCCGTTACATGATCTACCTCAAGCCTTTGACAAGATGTTGCCCAAGTTCGACCCAAATGAGAAGATACTGGTAGATGATCACCTGCAAAGTTTTTACTTGGCGATAGAAGGGTTGAGGGCTAGGGAATATGATGATGTAGTTTGCAGACTATTTCCGCATACCCTTAAAGGAGCTGCAGCATCATGGTATTTTGGGTTGCCTGCTAACTCTATCCCTGATTGGGATACCTTTGAGAGAATTTTCATGAATAAGTATGCGATTCAAAAGACTCATGCAGCCCTCATGAAAGGGCTATGCGCCTTGAAGAAAGAGAGAAAGGAGAAAGTGCACAGTTTTAGTCAAAGGTTCGCAGCCTATCTCAAGAATTTTTCTGAAATGGATAAACCTTCAGACAAAGTTCTGATTGAATATTACACTTCAGCTTTAGGCCCTGATTTGGCCATGTTTGCCAAAGGTAGGGCCAAGCCTACTTTGACGGAAACCTATGAAGAGGCAGAAGTAGTGGAAGCTGAAAGAGAAAGTATTGAAGATTATCCAGAACAACCAGGAGAGAAAGGTGCAGGAAGGAAAGCCTTATTGTTTACAAAGCCTAAGGAAGAGAAATCGCCAGATTATGAAAATATGGCAAAAATGATGCAGAAGCTTTCCAACAAAATCATAGATTTGGAGAAAGAGAAGGAAACACAAAAGTTTTATAAGCCATATTATAAGAAAAGAGAGGATAACAATTAGTCTCAACCTCCTTCTCACAATATTGCATCCATGAATTTAATAGAGGTAGGCATGGACAATTTTTGCACTTTCCACCAACATCCACATTCTGAAAAGAATTGTCCTCAGTGGATAAATTCGATGACATTGGTCATGAATCAGCTGTTGGATTATAGATTAACAGAAGATGGATAAGAAGAGAGAAAAGAGAATACTACGTCAACAAAGGAACAAGAAGAGGAAACCATGGTTTTGTGGGATTCTGTTTCGTTATTTGATGCTGAAGAGGAAAAGAATCAGGGCTACAAGGACGTCATGGAAACCAACGTGGCAACAAGGAGCCAAGGGTAAATTAAAGAAAACAGTCTCATTCTATCAAAGATCAAAAGGATGCAAAGAAATGTAAAGAAATTTCAAAATAAATCCTTAGCTGATAAGATTCCAGAATTCACTATTACCAGCCAAGATCCGAAGCAGAATAATATGTTGGCTAGGCCAAAGGAAGGAAAGATGAATGCTGATAAACCTCATCCCATTGAGCAGCCGATGGATTATGACATCGTGGAGGATTTAAAGAAGGTAAAAGAGAATGTTCCACTATTCGAAATGTGTAAAGTGCCGTAGCAAAAAGAAAGACTGTTGAAAGCAAGTGAAGCATCGGATGAGAAGTTGCCCACTGACAATCAACCTCAGGAAGAAGAAGAAATCGGAGAAACCAACATTGGAGGTAAGTCTAAAAGCAAACATCCACCTTTCCTCCTCAAGTTTGAAATTTTCAATCATAATGTACATAATTGCTTGGTAGACTCAGGGGTGTCGGTTAATGTCATGCCAATATCAGTCTATAAAAAGATCAATGGGAAGCCTAAGCCATCTACGTGGAGGGTTTTTCAGTTGGACATGACAGATGTAAAGGTAATTGGTGAGATGGAAGATGTCCTAGTCCATCTGGCATCAAATGATAAAGTGTGCCAAGTCATTAATATTTTGGTGGCTGATATACCAGACGCTTACGGTCTTGTCCTGAGTAGAGATTGGTCAGCCAAACTAAATGGATATTTTGCCTCGGATTGGTCACATCTGTGGTTGCCATACAAAGGAACTCCGAATCAGATTAAGATTTTAAGAGAGCCTCACATGAAATACAATGTTACTCAACTGGAGGAGAAGAATGAACCAGTGGACTCTGTATTGGGAAATTATTTTATCGAATTGGAACCAGGAAATTACTAAGCAGAAGAAGCTAGCAACACATCAAACACTCAGCCTGATCTCCTTCGATTCTCACAAGCTGATGAGATTGATTGTAAAATAGTAGACTTAGCAGTAGGAATAGATTCACATTCAGTAGTTAGTGATTTTTGGACTTTGTTTTTTGATGGCTCTAAGACATTAGAGGGGTCAGGGGCTGGCTGTGTCCTGATCGACCCCCAGAAGAATAAACATTTTCTTTCATGTAGATTAGAGTTTGAGTGTACTAATAATACGGCTGAGTACGAAGCGCTGGTGCAGGGTTTGAGGAAAGCGATTGAATTAAATGTAAGTAATCTAAGAGTTTTTGGGGATTCTGAAATTATTGTGAAACAAATCTGGAATCAAATACATTGTGTTTCCCCTCACTTGAAAGCTTACCAAAATGAGGTATGGGACCTGCTTAAATGTTTTAATGCATTCAATATTATTTCAATTCCAAGACTTAAAAATGCAGCAGCTGACTTGTTGGCCACATCAGCCGCTAGGATCATACCCACGAATAATCGATGCTCTGTCAAATTGCTTTTCAGGCCCTCAGTACCGGATATGATCACCAACCTGTGAGTGTTCGACGATGATAAGCAGATAATAGAATGCTTAACAAATGACGAGGTGTTCAAAGGGGCGATTATAGATGATGAAGAACATAAAGCTGAGATGAAATATGACAATTTCATCCCTAAAGGAGTTAGAAAATTGGAAAGAATGTTCGATTTAAATGAAAAGTTCAAAAGACCAGCCAATGTGAAGACTCACAGCTCATCTCTACAGTTCGAGCTGATAAATTTAGGGACTGAGGTGAGTCCTAAATTTGTGAACCTTGGCAAAGGTTGTTCACCAGCGGAAAGAGATAAGTTCGTCACTTTGTNTCTACAGTTCGAGCTGATAAATTTAGGGACTGAGGTGAGTCCTAAATTTGTGAACCTTGGCAAAGGTTGTTCACCAGCGGAAAGAGATAAGTTCGTCACTCTGTTTAGACAATATAAAGATGTTTTTGCTTGGACATACGAAGATCTGAAAACATACGACACCAACATCATTAAGCATGTTGTCCCCATCAAATCCGGCATCAAGCCATATCAGCAACCTTTAAGGAAAATGCATCCAAAATTGGAACCGCTAATTCAGAGTGAAGTGAAGAAATTATTGGATGCTAGAATCATTTTTAAGGTCAGACACTCGGAGTGGGTATCAAATCTGGTACCAGTGAGAAAAAAATATGGAGAAATCAGATTATGCGTGGATTTAAGAAATCTAAACCGTGTTTCCAACAAAGATAACTATCCTGTGCCACCCATGGAGCAATTGCTGCAAACGGTCTCAGGTTCTGAATTGTTTTCATTATTAGACGGTTTCTCTGGCTACAATCAAGTATTAGTAGCCGAAGAAGACAGATTGAAGGCCACGTTCAGGACCAAATGGGGAACCTTTTCCTACAAGAGAATGCCCTTTGGGCTGATAAATGCTGGAGCAACGTTTCAGAGGGCTATGGACATAGCTTTCCGCGGATTGATTGGCCGAAGTGCTGTAGTATACCTTGATGATATTACAATATTCTTGAAGAGAAGAGAAGAGCACGCATTTCACTTAAGGAAAATTTNGACATAGCTTTCCGCGGATTGATTGGCCGAAGTGCTGTAGTATACCTTGATGATATTACAATATTCTTGAAGAGAAGAGAAGAGCACGCATTTCACTTAAGGCAAATTTTTGAATGCTGTCGAAAATATGGCATCTCACTCAATCCTAAGAAGTGTGTGTTCGCTGTCACGGAGGGCAAGTTGCTGGGTCACATAGTTTCTAAGAAAGGAATCTATATAGATCCAGAAAGAATTAGGGCTATTGACCAAACCCCCTTGCCCCATAATAAAAAGGGGATGCAATCATTTATGGGAACGATAAACTTCGTGCGAAGATTTGTGCCTGATTTTGCTCAGATTTTCCAGCCGTTGCAGCAGATGGTAAAGCAAAATGCACTATTCAAGTGGACTGAAATTGAGAAGAGCGCATTCAGCAAAATCAAAACTACTGTTGCACATGCACCCTCCTTGAAAAGCCCATATTTCGACAAAG
>LPNX010789438.1:1197-27679 GCA_001517045.1 Pseudotsuga menziesii | reverse complement strand
CAGTTGGAAGGTGGTTAAGGGTTAGGAAGTTTGATTGGAAGCACTTATTGTGGTAGCGAATCAACTCTTCACCTCCAACCACCAAATCTAGGTCACTACCAACATTGCTAGTGACGAGATCTTTAGCAACCTGTCACCTATAATCCAATTTAATGTATACAATATATTGCTAATATGTGATTGAATCAATGATGCTTATACTAGTTTTATGATGGTTGATTGTCAAAGATTAAATTGTTTATAAATGATTGGTAGTTAGTACTTCAAGTTTTGATTCATTCTTCACTCAAGATGTAATTATTTCATTTGGTTTCTTCTTGTAGGACAGTTGGATATAGAGTTTTGTAATATGTTTCCTTTCTTCATAATTTGTGTGGACTATCATATAAGGTTCTAGTATACGCTTTCTAATGATATGCCCCCTGTGATTGGAAAAACAATAGTCCAAATGAAGAGGCTCACCAACCATGACAAGGGTTGACCTACCTATAATTATCATGCAAATTTTGTTTGTGTAGATTCATGTGATAACAAATTGGTGTCATTGATGGGGCCTTAATTAACCATCTAAAATCAAAATTACATCAATGATATTTTCTTTATCAATTTATATTTTTTCATCTCACTTGGTGACCTGATTGATTGTAGGAATTAATCACTTTGGAGAACACTATATGATCACTGAGATTCGATCCTATGCAAGGTATAGTTTCGAGCCTCAACAAACTATGTCACTTGTTCTAGAAAAATAAAAATAAATCATCTTAGATTCTATTGTATTCTAAATGTGACTCCACTATCACGACTACCTCTCAAGTAGTCACTTCACTATCACCTACAACTAATACTATAGCGAGTGAATCCACGGTAATTCCTTCTCTTGTTGGTAAGTTTTGCGATAATGTCATCTTCTTCACTTTAGTCATTTATTTTTTAGTGTTAGTTTAAAATCAAGTATGTACAATGGTAGTTCTAGTAGTTAGGTTACTATTATAGTTTATGTTCCCTTGATATTTGCATATATTTCTAACTAGCTTCATAACATGCCGATAGGTTACTATAGAAAGTAAATTTTGAATTTTGCTAAGAATAATGAAATATTTGTTAATGATCATTTAGTGCATTGTTGAAATTTGTGGATGATTTAGAAGTCAAATATGAAGATGTGGTAATGAAAATGTTTGTGCAAATTCTCAAAGGGGATGCACGAACATGGTTTAAGTCTCTACCCAATGCCTCCATCGATGGATGTAAATATTTTAAAGGAAATTTACATAAAAATAGGATTACAAACATGATAATGAATTCTTATTCGACGTGTTTCATTCAACTTGAAAAACTGAATCTATTTCTAAATTCAATAATAGTATTGCTAAGCTTTATACTAAAATTTATAGTCATATACATCCTAATGAAAAATCTTCTTTGCATTATTACTCTAAAGAATTCAATGAATCCTTTAGTTTTTTTCTTGGGGATAAGGATGGGAGGAACTTAGAGGTTTGTCTTGTTGTTTTAGTTAAGATAGGAAATAACATGGTTTTAGCAAAGAAAATTCAATGTAAATCCTTCGTAATCTTTGATCCAAAAGGAAGAAAAATTTAAATGTCAAAGAAGGAAAGTGAGAGTGAAAATGATGAGAGGTCAACAAGGTTCACGGATCTATTGCAAGACTTTAACAACAAGATGCTATGTCTAGAAAAAAGTCTACAAAATGAGTATGCTTCCCCTGTGAATTAGAGAGTATTTTGTTGAAGGAATCCCCCTCTTAGAAGAAAATTTCATGTTGAAAAGAAAGTTGATATACATAATTAGCTTATGCATTGTTTAACCACTATTGTTGCTTATGTAATTTTCCCAAAAAAGAAGCAGGTTGCAAGCTTTTTACCCAAACAACATACATGTTTCCCCAAAATTAGTTGGAAGACATTTCTAAACAACAAGATGGTTTCATGAACATGTTTTCCTTTAAAGATTTCAACTTGCATGTAGACTAGGTTTTAATCCAACACTGAGGGAAACCAATCTAGATATATTTCCTTGAGATTTGGGTTAATTTAATGCATGTAAAAGAACTACCCAAAAAAAAACATGTATGTTGTTTTGGTGTTTATCCAAACAACATACATGTTTCCCACAAATCAGTTGGAATACATTTATGAACAACAACATGATTCCTTGAACATGTTTTCCTTTGAAGATTTCGTATACTAGATGTCAAGCCAATAAGAGGGAATCCAAGCAATCTTTTTTACCTTTAAATTTGAGTTAATTCAATGCATGAAAAAAATAAAGTTCCCACTATGTGTATTCCCATGGAATCTAACTGACACCATCTCTGGGGAATAAAGTGAACTCAAAAGCAACAACCATAGTAATAAAAATCACAAAAGCTTATGTAAATAGAAACAAAACATCTACTGGCCAACCAAATAACCAACTCATACTAAAAAGGACACTCAACAATTGGTTTCCCCATAAAAGTAGGACTCTTTACTCATGTTCAATCATAATTATGTGTGGTAAGTGAGATATCAAAGATACATATTTCAATGCTACTAACAAAATTAATTTGTTTTCCTAGTCAAAAGGATGCCATCAACAAGTTCTTGATATTGGGTGATTCCATAATTTGATCAAATGATCACTCTCTGGTATGTCTTGGTATGAAAAAAGTTTTTGGACCCCCCCTTTTTACGTTTCATTGCTTGTTAGTGATCTGTTACTTAAAAATTGCATGTTGGACTCACTAGCATCAGTTATTGTTATGACTATGAAGGTGAAAGGTCTAGATATTGAGCAACTACAAGGGTAGTTTTCACTTTCCTTTTCCTTTTCATTTGGAATTTGATTATACAAACTATATGGCCGAATATGAGCCTTTATTTGTAGGTCTTAAGTAGGGATGAAAAATGGGAATAAAAATATTGAAAGTGGTCCTTGATTCTAAGCTGATAGAAAATTAGGTAATAGACCTCTTTGAGGCAAAGAGCCTAAGGATAAAGACATAGAGGGATGGAGTTTGGGATGATATTGAATGATTTGAATCATTTTCCATCAATGCAATTTTGAGGGCCCAAAACCAAATGGCATACTTTATGGCTTCATCTGCTACTTGCTTTCATCATGCATGGTTATTCCTCACACACAACATACGGTTGATGTAGTGTTTTGGATCTCTGTCTCATATAATAATGGACGCTGGTAGTTTTTTTATAAATCTAAAAAAATTAAAGGTACCAACAAAATTGATTTGGATAAACAAGTACTAGAGATAAATATTGGCTTTGAAGAGACTAATAGGATCATCAAAGTTGGTAAGGGGTGTACATAAGAGAAAAGGAAATTAAAAGCCTTGGTAAGGTAGTACAAGGATGTATTTTTGTGGTCTTATGATGATTTAAATACCTATGATACTAAGTTGATAAATCATACAATTCCATTGAACAAGGATGAAATACCATTCAAAGAGAATCATTAAAGACACATGAACCCTAACGTAGCTTTGGGGATATAGAGAGAGTTACAAATGATCATGGATTCCCACTTCATCACCCCTATTAGGTATTCAAATTAGATTTATATTGTTTTTCCTTTTATAAAAAAGGAATTTATATATGCACATTTGTATTGACTTCAAAAATATTAACCTTATGTCTCCCAAAGACAACTGCCCACTTCCAAGCATGGAGCATGTTTTACAGAATATCATATCATTAGGGATAATGTCCATGTTGTTTGAGGAAATGATTCTTAGGAACCTATTATATAGAACTGATATTTATACCCCTGTTAATTATATAATGTGTATTTTTATGGTATAGTATACTCATAATGGTTTAAGATGCTGGTCTTTGATGCTTCCACCTTTTATTCGAAAACTAGTTCTTCAATTGGATTGCTTTGCATAGTTTGGAGACTTGGCACATGAAGTGTTTGTAAAAATTATGTTATTTTAATTCTTATGTATGATAAATTAACTTTAATTTTTTCTAAAATTTTTATGGTAAATATTCTTGACAATGTTTGGGAAATGTCTTCATCAATTTCCAATTTCTAGCTCCATCAATGGAATTGTTTTGAGTAGATTTGGGACTTTTCATATGAAGTGTTTGTGAAATGTTAAAATGATATATACCTATATTATTACTGATAAACCACATTATTTATATTTTTAATGGAATTTTATTGATATGTTGTTTTAATTATTCTAGCGATTCCTAGAATTACTAGTCAATTAGGATGAGTAGAATTAGCTGGTTTTGTGGGTTATTTGATGAACTATATATGGGAAAAAGATACATCCATATTACTGTAGGTGACCCCTAACATGTTTTAAATGATCTAAAATAGTAATAAATTTCTCTTTATTTGGAATTTGGAAGGTTAAATTGGCAAATAGGTACATTGTGGTGAAAATTGATAACTAGTTGTGGATTGAAATCTTTGTTTTTTGTAAAAACAGAATACTACATCCATGTTCTCGGTTTATAAAATGTTATTGTGGTGTAGTTGGATACTTATCAGGTTTTATCCTTTACTTACGTATGCATTTAATTTTGGTGCGGTTATTTAAACTCAATTTCTTGTGTTGAATGTTAACTAGTTTCATTGGAATTGATGGAAAAGATCACCTTATGTGCAATTGGAATGATATGAAAATAAAAAATTAATTGGATGTAGGTACATTATTAAATATTATTTTAATGGATGTATGATTTATTTTGGGTTTAATTTCATGGTTACAAGTTTATTTTGTGCCAGACTAGCTGCGTATATTGGAAAACTAGTGAAGTAGTCTTGTGGACTCTCTTTGGTAATTACCATGATCGATTATTATAATTTTGGTAATTAGGCACTATTTACATGTAATTATATATTATTAAACCATTTTTATTGATAATAGATGTTTATTTGTTAAAAAATTGGATTTGTGATAAGTGTCATCATTTGCGCACTAAGTGTCATTAAGTGTCCTAATTAACACCTTAATTACTAGTTAACTGTGAAAGAAAATAATTATCCTTTAGAAGTGGTTAACATATATGATATGGATTGAATTTAAAGTTTGATGATGTTGAGAAAATTTCCCAGCCATTGGATAATTTTTTAGAATAGTTATTGAATTTATTTTAATTTATTGGTAATTAAAGGGATTTTGTTGAAATTAAATCACAAAAACTGAAATTAAATATTTGTTCGACTAATGTGTTGTGCTAAAATTATCTAATTAGAATTAGAGATATAATTATATGTCCCTGATATTATTTTATATCCTCAGGGGACATTGCAAGTGGTATCATAGTTGCAGCTGCAACATGCGGTTGTTGGGCCTATTGGCTGCTTTAAATTTGCTTGCTCGAATAAAAGTTAAATGTTTCCTATATGAAAGGTAATTATGAAATTTATGCTATCTTTGTGAAAGATGAACAATTATTTTTTATTTTGAATATTTGGAATATTTTTGAAAATAATCATATCCTTTTATGCATTTTCTTAGTTATTTATTTCAAAAAATGAATACTAGTATAATATGCTTTGTTTATTCTTAACTAGAAAATTAATTATTATTTGATAAAATAAATAAATATGATAATGGAATGGTAAAAAAAATTAGAATTAACACATTTCATCTCACAGTAAATAATTTAACCCAAAAATACCCCACAGATAAAAACAATAGAGGATGGAAGTTAAACAGACAACCCCTTATGGCCCTGAAGAGGAGTATGTAGGAAGGAGAAGGACTAGTTTATCCTTTGGATTGGAAGAATCAGTTAAGAAATGTAATGAAAGGATCAATCACCTTCAAGAAAGTATCGTGAATGAACTAATATCCTTAAATACTACCCAACACAAGCAAGAAAGGAAAAGAAGGAAAAATTAATCTAGGATGGACTTTCTAACAGAAAGTTACCATACACCTCCCTTGAGAACAAGATCTAGAAGTCTCGATATTAATCTAGAAACATTTTTCAATGATAGTAATAGTAGAAGGATAAGGTATGAACATGATCATCTGATGGGATAATTAAGAAATATTAAACCTCCAACCTTTGATGGCAAAGTGAAACAAGGTGAATAAACATAAACATGGTCAATAAGGTTCTAAAAGTTTTTCCAATTGCATAATTATCCATCAACCATGGAAGCAATAATAACTATATATCATTTACAGGAAAGAGCCTCTTTTTTGTGAGAATATTTGGTTAAACTGAAAAATATTGATGAATAAAATATCACTTGGAAAAAGTTAAAAAAAGTATTTTCAACAAGAATACCTTTCAGACAAATACTATGATAATAAAATGAAAGGATTCTTTGAATTTAAGATGGGTAATTTAACTATGGATGTACACGAGAAGAGATTTATTGAATCATTAACTTATGTAGACTATATAAAGTATGAGAATGTTAAGATTCAAATATTTCTAAGTATATTGCCAACGTTTTACAAGGATAAGATTCGGCATGATATGCCCAAGACCCTTAAAGGAGTAATCAGGAAGGAAAAACATTTGTATATGTTGGATAAGAACAAGGAGCATAAGAAATATAAGGATAATTAGAAGAACATTAAGGATGAGACCAAAGAAATAAGGAAACCAAGACTCATGTCAATAGAAATGTAATTCTCATAAGAAGCCAAATTCATATAAGAGACCTCCTATTAGATGTTGGAATTGTAATGAGAATCACTATGCAAAATATTGTCCACATAAGAAAGAATACAAGATTCACAACATCCAGGAAGAAAAAATAGGTGATGTTCGTAATACTCAGAGGATTTATGTGGCTTTATAAGGTAAACAGGAAGTAGACAGGAATATCATTAGTCTCACATGATAGAATTGGAAGGTAAGATTGGTAATATAACTATGTCTATTTTAATTGATTTGGGATCTAGTAACAGTTATGTTGCACCTAGTGTAGTTTTGAATTGTTCTCTTAAGAAAAGTAACCTTGAGGTAGAAATACTTGTACAATTAGAAGCTGGAACTAAAAGAAGAGTCATAGAAATAGTAAGATAGTGTCCTTTGGAAGTGAATGGTTTAAAGGATTTAGTATATTTGAATGTTATCCCCTTAGGATATTATGATGTTTTGATTGGTATAGAATGGTTGAATATAGAATGAGCTATCTTGAATTGTTACAATAAGACTTATGCAAGTCGTTATTAGGAAGGAAACAAAGTAACAATTAAAGGAATACATAGACTGATATATTTAAGACAGGTTACAACCTTACAGTTCAAGAAATGTTTTAGAAAAGGGTGCCATATTTATGCAACTCACCTAGAAGAATCTAAAGAAAATGAACCTAAGTTACAAGACTACCCTGCATTACAAGAATTTCTAGATGTATTTTAAGAGATACATGGAATGGATCCAAGAAGTGATATACACTTTACTATTGATCTAGTTCTTGGTACAGTTCCTTTGTCTAAAGTTACTTATAGGATTAGTACACCTAAATGGAAATATTTATAGATGCAGTTAGAGGAGTTATTAAAGAAAGATTATATAAGGCCTAGTGTTTCACCTTAGGGAGCATTGGTTTTGTTTGTCGAAAAGAAATATGGTACCTTGATACTTTACATAGATTACAGGTAGATAAATAAAGAAACTATCAAGAACAAGTATCATTTTCTAAGAATTGATGAATTATTTTATCAGTTAAGGGGTGCCACAGTGTTTTCAAAGACAGATCTTAGGTCGGTTTATCATCAAGTTGGAATTAAGGACGAGGAAATCAATAAGAAAATTTTTAGAACAAGATATGGTCACTATGAGTTTACAATTGTTCCATTTGGCTTGATGAATGCACATGATACCTTTATGTTCTTTATAAACGGGATTTTTTGGAAATATTTGGACAAGTTTGTGATTGTTTTCTTGGATGACATACTAGTTTAATCTAAGACAAAGTGTTAGGATTTATAGTCACCCCTTGTCCAAATTGGTCTATGTTGATGTAGTTGTAACTTCAGAATGTATTCATTTGTATATTTCTTATTGTATTTCATCATACCCCTACAGAAATGTTTGTTCCTCCGATCGGGAGAGTCATTAATACAATAAATTCATGTAAAGTCATTGAGGTTAACCATCCATTGTAATTCGGGGCAATAGTCCCCATAATTGAGTTGAGGTTAACCCTTCGTTGTAAGTCAGGGAAATAGTCCCCACAGTTGAGGGGTATTACGGTTATCAGAGTCTCCTAGTGAGTTCGGCCCTTTAAGAGTAAAATTCAAGTGGAAAAAAAGTATAAATAGAGATCTAGACTCTCTATTTGTAACACACACTCACTCAACAATAGTGCATGAGTGAGAGAAGAGGATCTCACACAAGTGATAGAGAGAACAATTGTTGGAGATCATATTTGTTTCTTTGGGTTTTACTTTTCCTATTGGTGATCATTCTATCTCTGAGGAAGTTGCGAGGTTTTATCCTTTATGGTTTCCCTGAGAAAAATGATTTATGTCTCTTGTCTCTTGTGATTATTGTTGTGCATGTTATTCTCTAAGATAAGATCCTAAGATCATATTGATTAAATGATAAAAATCTAACATGGTATCAGAGCTAACTTGAGAAGAAGACATTGTGCAGCTGCAGAAGCTATATATTCTTACTTTTTGGGTCTCTCTCCATAGATCATCAGTAAAATGAGGCTAGTCTAACTCTCCATTGAAGGGTGCATCTTTCTGTTGAAGCAGAATTTGATTCCAGACATTTTTAGTTTTTGACCTGTCACTACTGTGGGAAATTAGGGATTTTTACATAAGAGGAATTTTTGAGTGACCCTAGCATAGGATTTCTCTCCTTCTCAAAATTTAAATTTATAGACAAAGATTGAATTTTTTGGTTGGGTAGAACTCCAGGAAAGTCAAACCCTAAAAGACTAAAACTAGTCATTTTGGTGCATTCGCTATATCTCAAGATTGGAGAAGTCTCAGGAGCCAAAACGTTTACAGGACAAATATAAATTACTAATTAACTATGTGTAAATGTTTAAAACTCGGATTCTCTATATTCTAGGAGATATGATTCTTCCAATTCAGGGTTCCAACCTCTCCCAGGATTTAGCCTTAAACAGGTGACCTAGGGAAAATTTCTATATCTCGAGCTACGAAGGTCCAAATGAAATTTGGAAAAATGTTCTATATAGGGAAGAGACTTTAATTTATGTGGTTAAAGTTTCAGACTCCTAAGGTAAAACAATGACACATGTCATTCTGTACAAGTTCGCTATTTTGAACAGCCCTGAAATAAGTCCCTTGGGAAAACGTGCATAAGTCTCAACTGGTGTAACCAATTATTCTCTAATATGTGGTGTTAGAAAGAGGACAGACAAGGATACCTCAGTGTGATGTTTCAGACAAATAGGATCTCTAATTTAAGAGATACCACAGAAACAATATCAAGAATTTTTACAGAAGAAATTGGAAAACTAGGGCTTCCTGTTCTAGTAGCTTCCCTCCACTATTTTTAGAAAAGGAGTACATTGGACAGCTCACCTTGAAGAGGCCCATATTTCTAACCAATCAGAAGTTTAAGATTCCAAGTTTTGAAAATTAAGGTTTCTCTGAAAAACCCTAGATCATCAAATTTGGAACCAGGACGAACACCTCAAATCAATAAGATCTAATATTTTTCTATTTACAATTGAGGTTCTCATTTCAAAATGACTAATCACACTAGCTTGATGACAAGCTTGGTGAAGATGACAACTTCCAAGTATGGAAGTATAGGAACTCCGTGATCCTTGAATAAATTGACTTGGATCAGTAATTTAGTAAGAAAGATCTAGGAGCTAGAGGGAGATGAGGCTAAGGCTAGAGCCAAGAGAATCATTGTAGATTCTATTAGATATGATCTCATCCCTCATGTGTCATCCTTGAAGAAACCAAAAGGAATTGTTCGATGCTATGATGAAGCGATCGAAGAAGAATAAGATATTGTTATAACCACCTTGAATGGATTCCCAGGATCATGGGATTCATTCATTCGAGGAATGTGTGCCAGAAGGAATTGATTAACTTTAGTAGATTCTGGGAAGAATGCACACAAGAAGAATCTTGACTCATAATAAGAGGAGAGAATATGGGAGCAACTAAATATCAGTCTCCCACGATTCAAAGAAGATCCCTCAAGCGATGAGGAATATGAAGGACTCAATTACTGAAGAACCTCTTATCCATCTTAGAATTTGGATAAGAAATGATGAATGAAGAAGATGATGAAGTTGAAGGCTCAAGAAGGAGTCTACCCAAGAGACAAATAAAGATAAGTATTTGAATTGTCTTTTCCTATATATCTATTTGTTTATATGACATTATTTAGTTGTGAAATGTATTATGACAAAATTTCTGCATTAATGAACAATATATTAATATGCATGTTATGGGTAAGTAGCCTATAGTGTTATACAACACTCCATTGCTACTTATCTAGGATGAAACCTCTTTGCTAACGTATTGGATTAGTGCACAATATTAATGATGTCATGGTAGATATGGAAGGCATCTAGAAAGTTTCCATGAGATATGGATGAATGTTGTATTGACTAAAATAGTTGCATGTTTCTAACCATACAACTGGTGCATTTGACTTGTAGGAAAGATCGCGTACAATCTCCTACAAGAAAACAAGAATGAGACTTGTTCTAAAGAACAAGTGACTACAGGTTAAGAAATAATCCAAAATGAAGACTAGTGTGATGAGACTTAAAGAGGGTTCAGACACACTATAGTTATGTGACACTGTTGAGTGTCATCATTGATGCAGAGCCTTCCATCTATGAAGAAGTAGCCAAGAAGAAAGGGAAGGAGAGTACCAGTTCAAGAAGAATGATGTTGAGGATGTGGTATCGAGACCTGAAGGGAATTATATAGTATCTTCCATATGGATCTACAAAATACACCATGTAGTATATGGAAACATCATGGGATACAAGGAAAGATTCGTAGCACGAGGCTTCTCACAGAAAGAAGGCATAGACTACGAAGAGACATTTGCATCCACTGGGAGTTGAGACACATGACATGCAGACTCATGTGTGCAAATTAAAGAAGGACTTATACGAGCTCAAAAGGCACCTATGGGATAACACATACTTGAGGATCTTGAAGATCACCTAGAGTGATGAAGATCTTAACCTTTGATACAAGGTTGAAAATGAAATCCTATAGAGGATGACAAGCTCACAGATGGGTGTGAGAAGAAATTTCAAAAAGGTTCAAGATAGAGGATCTTGGTATCCAGTGACCCTATATGGATACATAGGATATTAGTAGTAGAGGAAGCTACTTGTCACTCCAGTACATAATGTTTCAATGCATAGATTACAAAAGGCAGAGGGAGAATGATGCTATGCTTTAGAGGGAGTGATTACAGAATATCGAGAGGTTCAACATGGTATGACGGGATGGACAGATTACTGATGGCTCTTGGATTTACTGAGAGTAAAGCAGATTCCAACCTTTGCTTCAAGGTTGAAGGAGGAAGAACAGGGATGCTCTTGTTATATGTTGATGACTTGTTCTTGATAGGGAAAGAGGAACTCATTAAATTTGCAAGAAGGAGACTTGCTGCCAAGTTCGAGATGAAGGAATTGGGTATCATGCACTACTTTCTAGGCATGGAGGTGTGGCAGAGTGCGGATGGAATCCCCCTTGGACAAGGGAAGTATGAAATGGAGATCCTGAAGAGGTTCAAGATGATGGATTGCAAGGCCATGGCCACACCTATGGAATCAAACCTGGATCTATTGAGTGATGCTTCATCAGAGTCAGTTGATTCCATGATGTATCATCAGATAATTGGGTCATTGATGTACCTGACGAACATGAGACCAAATATTTTCTTTGTTGTGAACAACCTGAGACAGTTCCTGAAGATTGCAAAGCATGTAGTGAGGTACCTGAAGGGTATAGTTGATCGTGGGCTCAAGTATGATATGAATCATAAGAATAACCTACATGGTGACATTGATTTGTATTAGTAGTGCCGATGAGAAGAAGAGAACCCTGGGTTGCTTCTTCAGTTTGAGATCCAGTATGGGTTACTGGTTTGGCATGATGGATTCCTACATGGCACTGAGTACAACCGAGAGAAGAGTAGTGAAGCTCTAGTTTGTGATCCAGATCAAGATCTCTCGAAAGAGGGAGTTCTAGCATAGGCGTGAGACAGGTTTTCTAAGCATAAAATATTGGTGAAGCTTGTAGGTTGTTCAGATGTAATCAGTCATGTAGGTTGTCCTTATATGTAATCATTCCTAACAAATCTCATAGGTTATCCTTGGACGTAATCAACCCTGATGTGATTCTATGCTAGAAATGGCTAGAGTGAAGTTTGAGTACTTCAGGGACCATCCTGGTGTTCTCAATATCGAGGTTCCTTCAAAGGGGAAGTGATGAGTATGTGAGCCTTTCTGACATGGTGGTAGGAAGGGCCTCCCATGGTTAGATGTAAGTGCTGAGCCTTTCTGACATGGTGGTAGGCGAGGCCTCCCATGGTCAGATGTAAGTGCATATCCTTTCTGACATGGTGGTAGGTGGGGCCTCCCATGGTTAAACGTAAGTGCATATCCTTTCTGACATGGTGGTAGGATGGGCCTCCCATGGTCAGATTTAAGTGCTGAGCCTTTCCAAAATGGTGGTAAGCTGGGCCTCCCATGCTCATATGTAGGTGTTGAGCCCTTCTGACATGGTGGAAAGATGGGCCTCCCATGTTTAGATCTAAGTGCTGAGCCTTTTCGACATGGTGGAAGGCTGGGCCTCCCATGGTAGGATGTAAGTGTTGAGCTTTTCTGACATGGTGATAGGCTGGGCCTCCCATGGTCGGATGTAAGTGCTAAGCCCTTCTGACATGGTGGCAGGTTGGGCCTCCCATTTTTAGATATAAGCGTTTAGAATTTTTGACATGGTGGTAGGATGGGCCTCCCATGGTCATATGTAAGTGTTGAGCTTTTCTGACATGGTGGCAGCCTAGGCCTCCCATGGTCGGATGTAAGTGTTGTACCTTTCTGACATGGTGGCAGAATGGGCCTCCCATGGTCAGATGTAAGCATTAGGCCTTTCTGACATGGTGGCAGACTGGGCCTCCCATGGTCAAATATAAGCGTTGAGACCTACATCCAACATGAAAAAGGACTAGCTTAGCAGAACTTCCTATGACGAGTAGAATTGAGAGATAGAACCATTTTCTCAAGACAATGAGAGTAGTGATGATGATGATCCAATGATGATGATGATCCAGCTTTGATGATGATCCAACTTTGAAGACAATCCATATTTGATTATGATCTAGCTTTGATGATGATCTAGTAATGAAGACTTGTTCTGATGAACTCTGTCAAGAGAATACCTTCCTATTTAAGAGGGACTGTTGATGTATTTGTAACTTCAGAATGTATTCACTTGTATATTTATTTTTGTATTTCATTATACCCCTATGAAGATGTTTGTTCCTCTAATCAAAAGAGCCATTAATATAATAAAGTCATGTAAAGTCATTGAGGTTAACCCTCCGTTGTAAGTCGGTGAAAAAGTCTCCACAATTGAGTTGAGGTTGACCCTCTGTTGTAAATCAAGGCAATAGTTCTCACATTTTATGGGTATTAGGGTTATTAGACTCTCCTAGTGAGGTCGACCGTGCAAGAATAAAAGTCAAGTGGAAAAAAAGTATAAATAGAGAGTGAGACTCTTTATTTGTAACACACACTCACTCAACAATAGCGCATGAGTGAGAGAAGAGGAGCTCGCACAAGTGAGAGAGAGAAAAATTGTTGGAGATCATCTTTGTTTCTTTGGGTTTTACTTTTTCTATTGATGCTCATTCTATCTATGAGGAAGTTGCAAGGTTTTCTTCTTTATGGTTTCCCTAAGGAAAACTCTTTGTGGCTCTTGTCTCTTGTGATTATTGCTATGCATGTTATTCTCTCAGATAAGATTCTAAGATCATATTGATTAAATGATAAAAATCTAACAGTCTATTAGATTATATTTTCCTAACTTAGGAGTCATTTAGTTATTATTGGGTCCACTAGCACCATTGGGTCCACTTGGACCAATGAGGCCACATGTACCAGTCGCTAGAGTATGGGGAACTGAGATAGAGGTTAACTGCAACTAAATGTACCTTCATGCATAAGTTTATGTGCCTCCTAGACCAATGCCTACAATTTAGGAGCCACTGGAGTGCTGACACCAACCTCCTTCAAGTTCTGGAAGTTAGTGTCTAGTAAAGCTAAGTTATGCTCCAGTTACATTCATTTATATGTCCTCGAGTTCATTTAGCACCAGTATTGAATGGAAACATGTGGGAAGGTGCCTATTCTCACCTACTTCTCACCTACCACACCAGTTAAACTAGTTTAACTGCTTATAACTGATTGAGAGACTGAATTAGACAATTGGAGTTGATCTAGTGAACTTCAATAGTGATTTAGACACTTCTAGTAAGCCATGCAGTGAGATTGAGTTGGTGGATTCAAATCCTATACACATGATTCTAATTCTCCTTTATGTAACATTGTTGTATACTATTGGGATTAATGAAGTTTATACTGTAATTATACTAAGCAATAGTTGTCTCTTTCTTGTGAAATTTGTCTTGTTCAATGGGTATTATTCATTCCTTTAAACTACATAATAATTGAATCTAATTGCACTCATTTCCTGAATATCAATGGCACATTAATTCTAATATGGTATTAGAGCCTCCTCAGGAAAGCTTTGAGTTTATCTGATCTCCATTGTACACCAGAAGCAGTTGGGTTTCAACATAAGTCCCACAAAGTGTGCATTGCTAACTCTGGATTCGTTTAGAGAAGTCTCTGTGGGTGTGACATACCCTGAGAAAGTGTACATGTCGATATGGAAGGCTTGATTCTGACATAGTGCAAATTGGTTTTGTTTTTGCAGTGTTTTCTTACAGGTACTACATAGCTTGATTGAATAAATTGACTGATCATAAGGATAATTGATGGATAGTCAATATTTCTTTCTCCAGATCCTAACACCCTTCAACTATATTTATTGGAGGTCATATATGTAGGTATCCTTGCACAATATTGGCATGCACAAGATGACAATGGGATGAGAGACTGAACCTCATCATCATACTGAGAAAAACAAGTTCTTGAACTGGTTAGATGAAGCCTTTGGATTCCTTTGTGCTCACATCTATAGAGACCTCCTCTTTCATCTTGAGTGATTGAAGACTCTGAAAGAATATTGGGATAAGATTGAATTACTATTTGGAAATCAAGATGAGCTTCGGGGACACATTCTAAATAACAATCTAATATCATTGCAGCCCAGTAGTTTCAAGACCATACAACATTTTTTTGCTAAATTCAAGTCTCTTGCACTAGAATGTAAGCAATGCGAAATAAAGAGGAAGTATGAGCAACCTGTGCTCTTGGTGCTCAAAAAACTTGGTTTTGAGTATTCCATATTCATCTCTACCTTCTATTCCCAATTGGAAGATGCCTTCACTTGATGGCTTTGCGGAGTCTTTAATACAGGAGCATGAAAAGTTGGTCCAAATGGGAGTCCTCCAAACTTCCAAGAACCAATATCTTTTGATGTTGGACTCTACCAATGTGAAAGCTAAAGGGAGGAACAAGGGGAAGGATCCTAAAACATCTGATTTGAAACCTAAAAATAACTAGAAGTCTTCTAAAGGAGGTTCAGTCTCCAAGAGAAATAAAAAGTTTGAAAATACAAAGTGGTGTTATTGTATGAGGGGTTTTCATATTGAAATTCATTGTATGAAGAAGCATATTGGCCAACTGTCTTCCCTCCTTCAACATAAAAAAACATTACTCTTCCACATGGAGCAAAGAAGTACGATACTGAACCATATATAGAAGATCATGAGAGATGCCATGCCTTGAAGGCTATCCTTACAAGGTCAACAAATTATTTGATTGATTCTAGAGCATCCAATCATATGGTTTCCTCTAAGGAATCCCTCTCCACCCTCACACTATCAGGAGGACATAGAATTCACATGAGAGATGCCTCCCAAATCCTAGCTATCCGGAGAGGTTCACTTAAAATCCATCATGGCGAGTTCAAGAATGTTCTCTGTGTGCCCTCTATTGCAACAAACTTGTTTTTTGTTTATCAAATGACCCATGCAGGATATCCCTAGAGAGTTATAGTTGACTCTGACTCAGTTGAAATCAAAGAAAAATCTATGGGAAGGATCATAGCGAAAGGTATTATAATCATGCCACTAAGGCTTATGATTTCTCACATTTGTTTCCTGTCTCACCTCCTACATATTTATTGACTCATGCTAACAAGACCAGTAAGATATGACATGAGAGATTTGAACATCTCAATTTCAAATATATCCAGAAACTCCACAATGATAAAATGGTTGAAGGTTTTCCTCTCATCCAAACTTTCAATGGAGTATGTCCTGGTTGCTTGGTTACTAGGTAAGCATTCAAAGAAGAGGTATGAAGTTGGGAAGGAACATAGGGATGCTTCTATACTTGACTTGATACATAGCTATGTGGTAGGACCAATTCTCACAACATCAATTAATAATTGTAGCTATTTCCTTACTTTTATTGATGATTGTTCTAGGCTCTATTGGATATACTTCATGAAACAAAAATCAGAATTTTTTGAAATTTTTAAAGTTTTTAAAGCTATGGTTGAGAATAGTTTCAGGAAAAAGATCAATTCCACAAGATCTTATAAATGAGGAGAGTACATTAAAATAGAGTTCGAACATTATCGTGACTCATAGGGGATTTGAATGGAACAATGAGTTCCATACAAAGCACAACAGAATGGCGTGGTTGAGAGGAAAAACATATCACTGAAGGATATGGAAACATGTCTTCTCCATTCCAAGAATCTTCCTCCTTCTCCTTGGGAAGAATTTGTAAACTGTGATTCATACTTACAAAATAGAGTGCCACATAAGTCACTGGTTGGGGCCACTCCAGTCGAAGCACTGCATGGGCATAAGCCCAATGTCTCTCACTTGAGAGTTTTTGGTTCGAAAGCTTGGGCTGGAATACCCATTGATAAGAGAAAGGCCTTCCAAGCCCAAAGTAGAGAATGCATTCTGCTGGGATAGGTAGAAGATGAAAAGGAATACAAGTTTATGGAGGTTGCAACTAGGTAATGCTTCATTGAGTGGAGTGTCCAGTTTGAATAAGACCAGTTGTGTGATCCACCACCATCCAAAGCACAAGAAGGTATAACTACTCTTCCACTACCTTTTGATGATGATGATTTGTTACATGTTTCAGATTCATATTAAGAGCATCAATATCAATATGGTTTTGGTATTGAGACTAAACCTCATGAGATTCTAGCTCCAGATCCAACAACCATTCCAAACCACCAAAGGCCTAAGCCTAGATGGGCTCAAAATCTCATTTTTGCAGCTGGGGATGATGCTGGGAATCCATAAGAGAGAAGGAGAACTAGGTCCTAGTATCATAATGAGAATGTTTCTCTCTATCTCTCTCACAGGTTTGATCCCTACAGAGTGGTACAATAAGGTTCCAAGAAAGTGCTACATGATGATAGAGAATGATCAACTACATAACCCATAGAAGAAGAAAACTGATCATTCTCTACCTCGTCCATACATAAGAGACACACACAACCTCCATCAGTTCATAATGACATTGAGAGGTTCACATGCACAACTTCAATATGCTGCTGCAAAGAAGAACCATACTGTTGCATAGTGCTGTAAATTGCAGCAAAGTTTTAGCAAGTTATTTTCTAAGGAGGAAGCTTCTTTTATTCTAAATATAGCTTGTATTTTCTTGTTCATGCTTATTTTGAGGGGGGATTTTCCCATGATATTTTCCCCTATTTCCTCGGTTTATTAAGCAACATTTTTTAATTTTTTTAGATTTGTATATGGGTGACTTTTGTCCTTGTTTCCAGGGCCCACAGTTGTCCAAGTTAGGATTCCGGGGGGTTTTAGGATTTATAATCCTCCCTTATCCAAACTGGTTTATTAGATTATATTTGGATAACTTACGAGTCATTTAGTTATTATTGGGTCCACTAGCACCATTGGGTCCACTTGGGCCAATGGGGGCACATGCACCAGTCACTAGAATGTGGGGAACACAGATAGAGGCTAACTGCAACTGAGTGCACCTTCATGCATCAGTTTATGTTCCTCCTAGAAAAATCCCTATAATTTAGGAGCCACTAGGAGTGCCATCACCAACCTACTTCAGTTGTTTGAAGTTGGTGACTATTCAAGCTAAGTTATGCTCTAGTTACATTCAGTTAAATGTCATCCAGTTCAGTTGTGCCAGTATTGCATGGATGCATGTGGGAATGTGCTTATTCTCACCTACTTCTCACCTACCACATTATTTAGATTAGTTTAACTGATTATAACTAATTGAGAGACTGAATTAGACAAATGGAATTGATATAGTGAACTTTGATAATGATTTAGACACTTCTAGTTAGCCATGCAGTCAGATTGAGTTGGTGGATTCGAATCCTATCCACATGATTCAAATTATCCTTTATGTAACACTATTGTATACTGTTGGGATTAATGAAGTTTATACTGTAATTATACTGAGCAATACTCGTCAGCTTCTTATGGAATTTGTCTTGTTAAGTGGGTATTATTCATTCCTTTACACTGCATAATAACTAAATCTAATTGCACTCATTGCCTGAAGATCAATGGAACATTAATTCTAATACAAATAAAGAACAAAAATAACACTTGAGACTAGTAATGCAAGTACTCATATATAATCAACATTATGCTAATTTAAGTAAGTGCTCTTTTTATCATAATAATATTCACTACTTAGGAGACATTGTATTAGAATACTGAATCCTAGTTGACCCCAAAAAGATAGAAGCAATTATGAATTGGACAACACCTAAGAATGTGTCAGAAGTTAGAATTTTTATGTGATTAGCAGGTTACTATCGCAGGTTTATAAAAATATTTTCAAAGATTGCACATCCGATAGCTTATTTACAAAAGAAAGATATAAATTTTGATTGGACATTTAAATGTGAAACAAGTTTTCAGAAGCTTAAAGAGATGCTTACTAGTGCAGAAATTTTGAAAATTACGAATCTAGATGAAAATTTTGTGGTATGTATAGATGCATGTCAGCAAGGTATACGTGGTGTGTTAACACAAAATGGACATGTTATTTTTTATGAGTCTAGGAAGTTAAAGGAACACAAAACAAAATATGCTACACATGACTTGGAATTAGTAGCAGCAGTACATGCTTTAAAGATATGGATGCAATACTTAATGGGAAATAATAATGAATTAAGAACTGATCACCATGAACTAAAATACTTGTTCAAAGGACCAAATATAAATGCAAGGAAAAGAATATGGATGGAACTACTATGTGAAAATGATTTTGACATTAAACATATAAAAGGAAAATAAAATAAAGTGTTAGATGCACTCAGTAGGAAAATGCAAGTGATGCACGTAGGTATCAATACTATCCCTTCATATTTAAAGGATAGAATAAAAGAGGCAATCAATATAGATGAATTATTTCAACAAGTAAAAGCAGATTTGTAGCAACAAGAAACAACACATAAGTTTGAACACTATAAACTGGAATATTGAATACAAGTATAAGAACAGGTCATACATTCATAACTCAAAAAATGTAAAGAAAATGGTTTTAAAAGAAATGCATATTGTACCATATGTAGGTTATTATTTTTATCAAAAGATAATAGAAACAACTAAGAAGGATTATTACTGGATAGGAATGAAAAATAAATTGCATATTACATAGCTAGATGCTTGATAATGTTAGAAAGTAAAATTTGAACATAGACACCCTACATGTTTGTTACAATCTTTACAGATACCATAATGGAAATGGGATGTAGTTAGTATGAATTTTAACATCAAATTACCTAAGACAAGGTCACAACATGATGCTATTATGGTAGAGGTAGACAAATTAACTAAAGAAACTCACTTGATATTGGTTAAACTACACATAAAGCAACTGAAATAACATATATGAAAGAGGTAGCTACATTGCAAGGTATTCCAAAAGTAATTGTGTCAGATAGGGTTTCAAAATTCATAGGGCATTCTTGGAAGGGTTTGTTTAAAGGTTTTGGAAAATATTTGAATATGAGTACATCAGATCATCCTTAGCCAAATGGACATACATAAAGGGTTAATTAGGTTATTGAAGACATGCTAAGAATGTATGTAATGGATCAAATTACTAAATGGGAAAATTATTTTCAAATTTTGTGTTAGTTTTTCTAATCTAATTCAAATTTATTAGGATCTTTATTTGAAATAATAACAATAACATCAAGATGCATAAGATAGAGAAGATACACAAGACACAAATATTTTGCTCGGGGAAACCATAAAGGAGAAAACCCCATAAACTTCCTCAGAATAGTTATGTCACTAAGACAATATCACAAGATAAAAAAACCCAAGAGTAATAAGTCTTATGGAACTCTCTCTCTCTCTCATCCTTGATCTTCTCTCTCTTCTCATGCAAACATGAGTGAGTTAGTGTTTGTATAAATGAGGGAGGGATCCTACCTATTTATACCCTTGATGCGAGTGACCTTACAACTTCACTCGGTCGACTTGTTACCCTAACTGGGACAACTTCACCTAGAGGAACCTAAAATTAAATTTTATTATATTTGACTTGGGTACTACTACCTCGACTGATAATGAAGGTTTTAACTCAATGAACATAGATAATAATAACATCCCAAAGGATCGAAACACATATTCGATGGGTTGCACCAATATACAATAGTAATATATACCTAAATATGTTCCAAGGTTACAACTACAAAAAAAATCCCTCTTAACTAGGAAGGTATTCTCTCGCCACAGTCATTGACACATATGGTCAAATCATCATAGTTGAATCATCATCATCATTGCTGCCATATTTCTCATCTTGTCTATCATTAAATAGTGACATATGTTTGTCTATCCATCATAGGAAGTTTCTACATACAAAAATATGTTTCATGCTATGTATTCCTAGTCCTCATCTAGATATTCATCATATCCACAAGAAATATATCGCTTAGGTACATCCCAAGACCATTCAATACATTGCCACTGCAAACACCTATGTCTCCTATTGTCAGCTCATCCTATGTGTATCATCTCGTCATCGTACACAAAGTACAACCCAGATGTATATCACTGATCACCTACTTTCTACCAACATAGGAGCACACTAGGACTCATTAGGTCACCAACACAACCTATATCTACCGCTATGTGATAATCGCCTAGGAGCACACCAAGTGCATTATGTCTCTCGACGGTCAACCTATTTTCTACAAACATATGAGCACACTAGGACTTATTTACATCACTAAGACAACCTATGTATACCACTATGTGAGAACCTCCTAGGTGCACACCAAGTGCATTGTGAACTCTCATCATGTCCAACATGGGGCCACATAAGGACTAATTAAATCCAAGGACAACTTGCGTACCATGCCATGAATCATTACATCCAAGGACAACCTCAAGGAATCATTACATCCAAGGAAAACTTTTGTACCATGCTAGGACTAATTACATCCAAAGAAAAAAATTCTAGGCCTCATTACATCTAAGGAAAACCTACATACGATGACATGACTTATTATATAGAAAGATGACCTGACATGATTGATTACGTCCCGTGAAAACATGCGTACTATGCCAGGATGGATTACATATGGGAAAAAATTGTATACCTTCCCATGTGAGATATCATACTCATGCATATACATCTTCTATTCTTCTCGTCATATCCTACACGGGAGCACTCCAGGACTGATTACATCACCAAGACAACCTACGCCTCTGACCATGAGAGAACTCGTCACTTTCTCTTTCTAGGGACCTCAATTTGGAGAACACCAAGTCTCTCTCTAAAGTATCCAAACTTCACTCTGGACAAATGCTTGTTCAATACATCCACTATCTTCTTGTTTGTCACCATGTATTGGATATTTACTACTCCTCTCTACACCATATCCTAAATATAGTGATACTTGATCTCTATGTACTTCGACATGTCATGGAACACTAGATTCTTAGAAAACTTTACACAAATTTGGTTGTTGCAAAAGATACAAGTCGGATCTAAC
Source organism: Pseudotsuga menziesii (assembly GCA_001517045.1). Taxonomy (NCBI): domain Eukaryota; kingdom Viridiplantae; phylum Streptophyta; class Pinopsida; order Pinales; family Pinaceae; genus Pseudotsuga; species Pseudotsuga menziesii. The sequence continues at coordinate 5,520 of LPNX010789438.1, read as the reverse complement.
TTGAGATCAAACAAATCAGATAATAGCTTACAAGGCCATACTACCTCACAACTAGCCAAACAAGCTGCAACATATTGTGCTTTGGTTGTACTCAGTTCCATGCAAGACTGCTTCCTACTAAACCAGGAGATCATACCAGATCCAAAACTAAAGCATCATCCTGAATTTCTCTTCCTATTAGTGGCATTTCCTTCCTAGTCTTAATCAACATAACCGTGCAAGTTAATCTTTTCATTCCCATCATACTTGATCCCATAATCAACTATACCCTTCAAGTACCTCAATACATGTTTTACAACTACCAGGTGATCATGTCTCGGATCTGTCAGGAATTGGGTTAGGGTGTTCACAACAATGCATATGTCCAGTCTCGTATTCTTCAGGTACATCAATGAACCAATAATCCGATGATATATCGTTGCACCAACTGTCTCTGATGAAGCATCAAATAGTATTTGTGTCTATCGCCTTGCAGTATAGCATTCCAAATATTTTTAGAATATCCATTGTATACTTTCCTTGATAAAGGAAGATTCCATCTGTAACCTACCACACCTCAATTCCTAAGAAGTAGTGCATCATCCCTTGGTCTTTCATGTCAAACTCAGTGGCAAGCTTCCTCTTTCCATTTATGATGAGTTAGTCCCCTCCTGTTATAAATAGGTCATCAACATACAAAAGGATCATCATCGGTATTCTTCCTTCAACCTTGAAGTAAAGGTTGGAATTTTATTTACTCTTGGTAAATCCTAAGCTCACCAGGAAGTTTTCCATCGTTCCGTACCATGTCCTAGGTTCCTGTTTCAATCTACATAAGGATTTATTCAATTTTCACACGTGTTTTCCTTTCATGTGTCTCAAATCCTAGTGGCTACTACACATACACTTCTCATTTGAATACACCATTCAATAATGTTGGCTTGATGTCCATTTGGTGTACCTTCCATTTTATTATTGCAGCCAATACAAGTATAGATATGATGGAAGTGTATCTCACTACGGGTGCAAATTTCTCCTCATAGTCTATTCCTTATTTTTGGGAGAAGCCATGCACCATGAACCTTGCCTCATGTTTTTGAATGATACCATCTACAACATTCTTGATATTGTAGATCCACTTCGAAGTCACTACAGACTTCCCTTCCGGTCTCGAAACTATCTCCCATACATTATTCTTCATAATCAATTAGTACTCCTCGATCATGGAATACTTCCATTCTTTATTTTCTGCAACCTCTTAGTAGTTGGAATTTTCTTTGCCAATGATGTCACATAGTAGGGTCACATAGTTGTTGTATGGTTTGGGTTTCTTCCTTTCTCTATGTATCCCATATAGAGCGCCATATATTTCTGCATCTTGTAGTAGCTCCCATGCCCATGTTGGTTTTATCTTGTGGGATTTCTAGTCATGAAGTGGTTCTATAGGGTCTTGTGGTTCTACCATGTTGTGATGTTCATGGTATTTTGGAATTATTTCTTCTAGTGTTGTGTCTCCGGATCTTGTTGCTTCGGGTTCTTCGACTTCTACAATAGGCATTTTTTCTGGCCCTTGGAGTATGCCGAGTCTTCATCGAATGTCACATCTCTGTTGATGTAAATATTCTTGAATCCTGGGAAGTATATTCAGTAGGCCTTTGAAGTGTCACTGTGTTCAATGAATATCCACTTCCTCCCTAAAGGATCGAGCTTGGTCCTATTTTCCTTTTGGATGTGTATGTACACCGAGAAATCAAATATTTTGAGATGGCTGACTTATGGTTTCTTTCCTGAGAAAGCCTCTTTAGGAGTCTTATCTTCGAGTACTCGGTGAGGAGTATGAATCTATACATACACAATTGTCCTTGTTTATTCTGCCCAAAGGTGCATCAGAAGATCCTGGTCATGTAGGATTTCCTTCATTGCTTCCATTATAGTTCTTTTTTTTTCATTTTGCAATGTCATTCTGTTGAGGATTGTATCGAGTGCTCGAATCCCTCTTAATCCTAGATTCTCTGTAGAGTTCCTTGAATTATTCTAAGGTGAAATTTCTGCCATTATTTGACCAGAGAGTCTTGATCTTCCTTTCAGTGTGGTTCTTTACCAAGGCTTTGAATTCCTTGAACTTGTTGAATACTTATTTTTCAAGAAAAATATCCAGTTATTATGTGATAAATCATCTATAAAAGAAACATAGTATACATACCCTCTTAGTGAGATGGATGGCATGGGCCCATATACATCTAAGTGGATTATGTCCAATATTCCTTTTTCTTTTCTCTCACTGCTGGGAAATGTTTTGTTTATGTTATTTCCTCATGCACATCCCTTGCAAATTCCTTCATTCTTTGTCTAGATTTCTAGAAGTCCCAAAACTACTTTACTTGCAATTGGTAGTGCTCTATAGTGCACATGTGAAAGTATTTTGTCCCATAGTTCATTTTTTTCTAAATATTCATGAACGAGTGCTTGTTTAGGTTGTCCCTTCAACTTGCACAATCCCCCCTCTAGTTCTCCAATCACTGTTGCATCATCTATTGTCTTCCTTTTGTCCACACTAGTACTTGGCCATAAATGAATGAAACTCTTATTCCGTTTGCATCTAGTGCACATATGGAGAGAATATTCCTTTTCAATCCTGGAACATATAACACATCTTTCATCTTCAAATATTTCTCGAAGTCTATATTGTAGGAAGCTTCTCCACTTCCTTTTATGGGGTATTGATAGTCATCCCAAAGTTTCAGCTTGTGAGGTGACTCATGCTCTAATAGGTTTACAATTGATTGTTTGTATCTCGTGATATGTTTGGATTCCCTACTATCGACAAGACAATCATTGATTTCATGTGAGATAGTTCCCATGAGTGTTGATATAAGAACATATTATTCATCACTTGAAGAATTAGTTTCTTCTTTGAGTCTCTTTATTGTTGGTTCATCATATTCAGTTTTGTGAGCATGGTGTATCTTCTTATTTGAATTATTGTTGAAGGAGCCTCTGTTTCTGGGACAATCTCTGGAGTAATGTCCCTTATCATCATAGTTATAACATCGAATGTTAAAAGGATATATTCTTAATTGTTTTTTCTTTTGTGATGATGGTCCTCCCTTTTGATGTGATGATGATCCTCCTTCTTTCAGTGATATCTTCTGGTGTGAACTATGAGAGCTTGATATTTATTTTCTTACAATTTCTCTTCTCTTGTTATGATCCAAGCTTCTTCTTGTGTACATTCTTCCTAGATTTTGCTGAAGCTGATCGACATTATTATGGCACATATTCCTTCAATGAATGAATCCCATGGTCTAGGGAGACCATTCAAGGTGGTCATAACAATATATCCTTATTCTACATTCTCTTCAACTACCTCATGTTGTTCCTTGATTTGAGCAACCCTTTTGAAGTAGGACTGCATGGTTTCTGAGTTTTGTATCTTCACATTCTTCGGCTAGTTCCTCAATGGGATCTTTTAGTTGATGTTATTTACTTCCAACAACTTTGTCAAAGCATCGAACACTTCCTTTAGTGTCTTTAAGGATCACTACAACAAAAAATGGATTTAGCATCGAATTTAGCGTCGGATTTTAGTTTATATTTTTCTCAATTGTGGTGAACAATCTGGCGCTATTGTACATTTTCGTAAAACGCCGTCAATTGCATATTTTTTATCGTCCTTTTTAACATCCATTTTTGCATCGATTTTTGTGCCCACACTACTACATTTTGACCAAAAATCCGACGGCCGTCATGTCGGATTTTTGACACTTCCCTGTCGCATGTACGACACTTTGATTTTTTGTTAAGCGTCGGAAACTTGTCGTCGCTTTTCCGACACCTAAATAACCGTCGCTTAAGCGACACCTAAGTAACCGTCGCTTAAGCGACGGAATATCCTCGACAGTGGTGAAAGTTTTTTAGAAAAACGACAGCAAGAACCGTTGGATTTGCGACGGATATCTACAAATTCCGTCGGAAAAGCGACAGTTACAAGTGTCGGATTTGCGACGGATATCTCAAACGCCGTCGGCAAAGCGACAGTTACAAGTGTCGGATTTGCGACGGATATCTCAAACGCCGTCGGCAAAGCGACAGTTACAAGTGTCGGATTTGCGACGGATATCTACAAACCCCGTCGGAAAAGCGACAGTTACAAGTGTCGGATTTGCGACGGATATCTTAAAATCCGTCGGAAAAGCGACAGTTTGAAAGCGTCGCTTAAGCGACGGCTGCTGAAATTTAAAAAAAAAAAAATATTGTGAGAGTATAGTGTGTGCCAAATTTCAAAAGATGATTGCATGAAAGAGTATTGTACATTGAGGAGGCCACATGACACTTCCCCTGGAG
>LPNX010789429.1:0-42078 GCA_001517045.1 Pseudotsuga menziesii | reverse complement strand
GTCGCGGCCCGACCACACATTTCAGGCCCTAACCTGCGACCAGCCCGCCGCTGTCAGCCATTTTCCTGCGTCCTGGAAGCGTCTTTGAACTTTCCCAGTTGCGCCCCGACCACGTTTTTTCAGCCCACAGTCGCGATCCGACCGTGCCTGTTCATNTACCTTTCATTGCTTTAGCTTCAAACACGTATTTAGATTAGCTTTTTGTTTCAGTTTTTCTTTGTTTACTTCATATACATCATTGAACTGCTACTAAGGATTTCAGATTCCTTAGTAGGTGCTCATCAGCACAAGCTAGGGTGAAAACCCTAGCTACAGGTAATACAAAAAAAGCTTCATACTTAATGAAATATAGGTCTTTGGATTGCCCCTTTTCTATGACTAAATGTCTAAAAAAAATGAATTCATTTGAAACCTCTTTGTAAATGATTGGATATGTTTGCAACACCTTTCCTTTCCTCAATCTACAAATTTTCAAGTACCCCTATTAATAATTAACATATCAAAATCAACCTACATGTGAAAACAACAATCACCACTTTTCACTTTTTCTTTCTTAATATCCACAAATTCAAAACCTAATGAAGTCTCTTTATTTCACAAATAAAATAAATTCCTATAAAAATAAAATCTCAAACATAATTTGATATATGATTATATTATAATCTTAAAACTAAAATATAATCATGATTTTTATTATTGCAAAGAAAATTATATATTTTTACGTAATTAACTATTAACCTCAAAATTTGCCAATAAAAAAGCTTATAATCAAAGACAAGACATCTCCATCGAAGAGACCTTCTTTTGAAAATCGGTATTTGACAAGACAATGCATCTCGATGGATGAGACCTTCTTTGAAAATAAGGTGATTTTAGCGACATGGATGAGACTTTCTTTGAAAATAAGAAAACGAGAAATAAAGCAATTTCAGTTAAGGCCCACACTGTACATGTACAATCATGAGTTGCTCCTTCAACAAAGTCTTGCAAGTTGCAATGCCATCAACATCTTCTAACGTATAGAAAACGTTTGTTTTTTTATGCAAAACATGTTTTTGACAGTTCTATATCAATTTAGGACATGAAAATAACACGAATAAAATATAATCGTAAATTTAACTTTTATATAAGTACATAACGTGTCAAAATTGTTTATGGCCATGATAAGTCTTATAGAAGCAAGTGTATGGAAATACGATATTAGAAATATGGGCGAGTAATATTCATCCTGTTGTAGGTCATTTAATGTGGGGGCAGTTGGATCTCAAGCTCTTTGGGATCCAGCGGGTATCAAGCCCACTGCAGCTGCATTAAATGGCTTGCAGCAGGCTGAATATTGCTCCCCAGAAATATGTAGGAGTTCCTCTACCTCATTTAGAAATATTCTTGATTTGTTATTTTTCTTAAGGTCAAATTCATAACCTTTTACTTGTGTTTTAATAGCTGATTTAAATGCTTCATATTCCATTAAAAAAGCATTGTCTTTTAGAAAAAAATTAATAATAATAATAAAACCTATAAAAAATATGATGCCACTAGCATTATTAGGAACTTTGTAAACAAGTGCTATAGAGGTTTATCTCTTATATTGTGTTGGAGAGTTGGATTAGAAGGGTGCAATGTGAATAATACTTATATATGAATAGAGATTGCTTAATTTTCAAAGTTTTGGGATTTCAATCGAGAGAGCATGTCTTCCCAAAAGAAAGGTCAAAGGGTTTTTTTTAGGTCATATAGAGACCAATTTGACTTCATTTACGGGCACCATCATCTTGTTCTATGATGGTGCTAAAATTCTTCATTCTCTAAGAAGAATTCTAGATATGCATTGTTTATATCATGGAGACGTTTTAAGAAGAATGTACATGAACTAATTATTCATGTCATTGCTTTTTTTGTAAAGTTGTTGAAACTACTTATAATAAAAGTACAAAAAAAATTACATGGCGTGATGTCAGCTTAGGCAGTCTCGATGAGCGTAACCACCAACCCGGGCATCCGAAAATGTTGGTCAACAAAATAACTGAAGATAACTGAGCTTTATCCATCAACCTGACTGCACTGCAGCACTTACATTTTGAACCAAGTCTTATATCCGAGCAAGAAGAAAAAAAATTTGGAAAAAAAATATTAAACCTTTGCAGAAAAACAAGCGGACTAGGGGTGGTTGCCTAGAGCAAGCTCACCATCCTTGTCGGGACTAGGTTTATCTTCCATAATTGGACAATTTCCAAAGAAATCATCATCCTAGGCTTGAGGCGGGAGCTTGGGAAACAAGGGCTTCGATTTGCTACACATGGTCCCTTCCCCAGTGGATGAATGAGCCCTTTTGAACTGTAATAAATCGAATAGAGGGCACCGAAAAGTTTTAGAGTAGCGGAGGCCGAATTGAGGAAGCTCCTGTTTCATGTATGACATGCCCAGCGGTTGAGGATGGTGATCCTTTCACGTTCCCTAACCATTTAGCAAACAAGTCTTTAGGGACGGAGGGATCCAGAGGCCTAGGGGGCAGGACGCCTAGAGTGGGGACTACTGCAGACCCAACAAGGAAGGTGGTTGTCAAACTAGCCATCTCAGGCCTAGAAAAGTTCAGACTAGGTAGCCTGAACCTAGCAGAGCACCTTTCAAGTGAAGATTTTCCATCATCCAGGCCAGCTAGTTTACTATCCAAATGCACTAGGAGGCCTCTGACATAAAAAATGGAAGCAGTAGTTGCAAACCAGTTCAACAACACTTCTTCCACCAAATTGTTGAGCATGTTCTTCACTAACCAACAAAAGTTTATTTGATTACCATAGTTTCTCATAGCCAGAAATTCAGCTATATGAGAGCATGAACTGAGGGCGAGACTGAGCTATCATACCTATTGTTTATAGCCTTGGCATTTCTAGGGTGCTACGCCTCACAAATCGAACCATGTCTACCACCCCTATGAGGGGTTCTCCTAGGCCGAGTCATTGTGAGACTACAAAGAGCAAAGACACACACAGTCAAGCGGATAACAGAGTGTAAACAGAGTTGAACCAACACCACTGCAATCATAAAGGGAGAGAAAATGCAGAGGGAAGCAGGAAGGGTCTCTATATCATACATATTCTAAGAGGGCGGAAAGAGAGTCGCAAGTGGGGACTGCATCATCAAGCAGTCTGCTTGAATGGACTGGTAATTCCCCCGTCGTATCAGAGGACCCAATTTCATCACGCTCCAGGATCACATTAAATTCTAGGCCATATGAATGTTCTCTTCTCGTCTCTTCAGCGAGCCAAACCATTTCCATGATATGGCTCTCAATTAAACCAGGGTCGCTCGAATGTATGCACATTAAATCCTACATATCAACCTAGATGGAGGTGGATCGGGAGCATGTGTTTAGTCCAGATGGAATATGTACACCACTATCTTGAGCTTGATATTGACACGAACCACTAGGTGGGACCAACTCGTGAGGCACACTAAATAAATGTTGGCTTGCAGCTTGTCAAGGATCGGGTTGTCTTCTTCGGTTAGCTCCAAGTGGACTGCGCATGCTACTAGGTGTCAAGAGGACTGGACATACACCCACATACGAGTATAAGATATCTTGAGAAGCAAGAGCACAATAGTGTTGGATCAAGTTGTTTTGGAAGGGTGGTCCAATATTTCTTACACAGAGAGGAAGTTTGCACATATCCCCTTCATTTTCCAAGTAGTCGGCTAGAGCATTGGAGTTTATCCAAACATGGTGGAAGGTGGTCGAATGGAGATTTTCCATGATTTGGCTAAGTATAATCATACTGTTTTCCATTCTCCAGCTAGTGGAGATTTTGGACACCAGCATGCCATTTTGAATTTTCGTAGCCATAGCAAGGATCACCTATGACTCTCCCCCTGCAATAATAGCAATAAATTGCGGCTGCTTAGCTAGGGCAATCCCTTTAATGAATCCTTCAAGCTCAGCGGTGTTTTTTGTGTTGATACCCATGCCTCCAAAGAAGATGTGCAATATTTGACCCTCATGATTGCGAATGGCTCCTCGGAAACTTGATATACTTGGATTACCTTTAGAGGTTCCATCAAAGTTGAGTTTGAAGACATCGACCAGGGGAGGTCCATTTCTCAAGGCTGGATAGTCTTCTAGAGGGCCCCTCACATGGAGAGGGGGCGGGATGGAGCATAAAGTTCCAGTTTTCCATAATACCTTTTTTCAGCGGTAGTCGAGGGAAACTCTGAGGCTTGCCACTCTTTCAAAAAGGTGGTGTCATAATTTTTTTTTTTTGAGATCTGTCCATATAGTGTCCAGAGCATTTTGTCTGTCCTTGAAGATTCTAGAATTCCTTTCATTCCTTATGCTCCATACCAAGAATCCCATGGTAAGTTTCCAAATTCTGTTAAGAAGAGTGCTTTGGTAAGGAATTTTGGCCCATCTTTGCAGAGTGTTTAGAATATTATGCTTGTCTTTGTTAGTTCTCCTAAAGATCCCAGTGATGTGATCTCAAATATATGAGGCCAAATTGCATGAGTCTAATAGGTGATATATGTCTTCTTCCGCGTACTTGGATAATATGCAGAACGTGGGCCCCTAGAAGCCCTTTTTTTGCAAGTTGTCCTAAGTAAGGATGTGCTTGTGGGAAAGAAACCAGAGAAAGGTGGATATTTTGGGCCCAATATGTGGATTCCATATTTTTTTCCAGAGGGAGAAATATCGATCTGCATCCTTGGTGGCCATGATAGAATAGGCCTCCTTTATAGTGAACGGTGCTTTGGGGAGGTGCCCCATCTCAGTATATCGGGTCCCTGTTTAATTCTAATTTTTATGGTCTTCAAATCCTTCCAAATTTGTTCCATTTCTTACAGATTAAGAGGCATGGGCCATCTTCTTGGATGCATCCATGAATGGAAGGCCATAGCACCTTTAGGTCCCTAGAAGTCGCAGACTACTGGATCGAAATTTGTAATCTAGTTGGTGTGTATCTCACCTATCTCATATTAGCTGATGAGGTTCGGAATTTACTGTCAAGAGTCCTACCAGAAGAAAGCGTGTGTTCCCTCTCCAATATCCTAGCAGTTGTGCTTCTAAATGAGAGCTTTATGTGAGTTAGCTACTTTTCTAGATGAGGGATCCTGGAGGCTCACTATTGAGATGGACCAGTTGTGAAGGGTTTGAATCTACTGCATATTTTCTATTCCATAATTGGCCCCAAGGCGTGTTATTTTTGGATATCTAGGTCCACCATATTTTAGCAGAGACAGCTTCATTATTTATTTCTAGGTCTCTTAGACCTACTCCACCCTTACATCGAGGCATATAGACAGTGCTCCACTTAACCAGGGCCCACTTGTTGTTCTTAGATATTTTTCAGCAAAGGAAGGAATGTTGAAGACTTCTGGTTGATTTTAAAACCTGTTTGGGAGTAGCAAGGACAGAGAATAGGTAGATCGACGGGGATTGGAGAACCAATCTAAGGAGAGTGATATGACAAGGTAGGTTGAGGGAGCGGAAGGTCCAAGAGGAGATTCAAGATTCCATCTTCTCGAGGAGTTATTTCCAAGACAAGTGCTTGATTGCTGATTCAAAAAGAGGAGCTCCCAAGTACTTCAAGGGTAGGGTGGAAATAGTGAATCTCAATATGCGAGAGACATCACGTTTGGTGATAGTGTCTATATTAAAGAAGAAGATCTGAGACTTTTCCAGGTTGATAGTGGTACCAGAGGCTTCAGAAAAAAATGTGGAGGATGTCTCCCAGAGCTCGATTTTCTTGGACATAGGGGTTCCCAAAGAGGAGGTTATCATCTACAAATTGTTGGTAGGAAAGGGGATTGTCGTCATGAAGGGGGAGACCTCACAGGGAACCTGGGGCTATGGCATTATGGATCAATCTTCCTAAGCCTTCAGCCATGAGGATGAAAATAAAAGGCGAGAGTAGTCCCCTTGACATATACCTCGACATGGAGAGAAGGTAGGCGAGAGGGACTCATTGGTAATGATTGAAAAGAAGGTTGATTTGATCAAGGAAGAGATCTAGCAGGTCCACTCATGACTAAACCCAAAGGCTAGGAGCATCTTTTTAATGAAATCCCAAATAGGCTTATCAAAGGATTTAGAGAGATCTAGTTTTAGGTGCATCCTAGGAGAACAACTGACTTTGAGGGAATGAATAACTTCATGAGATAGAATGATGCCATTAAATATTTGTCTACCTTTGACATAGCCCATTTGTTTAGGAAAAATGAGTAAAGGGAGAAGAGGCTTGAGGCGGTTATCAATTGCTTTGGAGATTATTTTGTAGATAACATTATAGAGGGAAATGGGTCTAAACTTACTCGGGAGAGAGGCTCCAATTTCTTTGGGAACAAGGGTGAGGTGGGTGGTGTTGAGTTCTGACAAGATCCATTGCTTGTGACGTGACTCTTATACCAATTCATGGCCCACATGCTTAAGCATATTCCAGCAGCTATGAAAGAAGTTAACAGTAAAGTCTTCCGGGCCTAGCGCTACATCTTCAAATATTTGGTTCAGCACAATTTTGACCCCTTGGAGAGAGATCGTTTGCATGAGTGAAGTATTCTTCTCAACTGCGATTATGATGGGAATATGTTGGGTTAATTTTTCGATAGCGATAGCTCTGGAGATCACCGGCTCTACTAGAAGATATAGAAAGTACCCAGTCAGCTCCTGTTCAATGTCCTCCCGATCCTCTAGGATTTCACTTGCTTTCATTTTGATTTTAGACATACGATTGTTCAGTCTATGCTTTATGGTAGATTTGTGAAATAATGTCGTGTTTCTATCTCCTTCCTTTAGCCATTTTACTCTAGATTTTTGTTTCTAGATAATTTCTTCTTGGTTGCAAGATTTGTTCAGTTGAGATATGAGATCTTATTATTTATGTTTACTTTCCTTCGTCCATCAACCATTATGAAACATTGGATATCTTCGAGGTTTTCTTCAAGTCTTTTTTTGTCTATGAAGATGTCGCCAAAAGTGGAGTGGTTCCAGAGTCTAAGTTTGGCTATGAGAGATTTGAGTTTTTATTGCATAATGACCATTTTTTACTTCCCTAATAGCTGCATTTCGACCCACTAGTGTCTGACAGAATCCATGAAGAATGGATGAGAGAGCCAAAAAAATTTAAAACAAAAAGGATGGTGGAGGAGGTCTCCCTATGCTTTGTCTGTTTAATTCTATGGGCCAATGGATTGAGCCTACTGCAGGAAGAACCCAAGAGGATATCAGTCCACATGCATGTAAAATATCCTTTGATATCAAGAATCGGTCTAATATCTTGGCAAAGTGATGAATTCCACCTGTATGGTTGTTCCAGGTGAAAACCATAGGAAAGTTGTAGATCCACTAGTCTGGAGTCGTTGATGGCAGCCTTGAAGAGGTGGTCTTCAGTAGAAATGACTTTTAATCCTCCTTTTTTTGCCTCAAGGGAGGTGATCATGTTGAAATCCCCACCTATGATGAGCCGATAATCTTGGTGTTGCTGGGATAACGAGTTCATAAATCGTAGGAGTTAGAGCTTGAGCCCTGGATATTGAGGGTTGTAGACATTGAGAAGATGGCCATGGATATTGGATCCAAGAATATGGAAGGAAGCCGATATCGCATGGGCACAAGCTGAAGAGTCTCTAAGATCAATATTGGTCAAGTTCCAGGCAATCACAATACCACCCGTTGCCCCATTTGCATCTATCGCAATAGTTTGAATTCCTTCCCATGTTTTTTTTATTAACAAATGGAGGGTATTTTAGGAGCACTTGGTTTCCTAAATGAAGAGAACTATAGGATTATCTTGCTGGATTTTTCTTTTTAGAATTCTTTTTTTGGTAAGACCGTTCATACCTCTGACATTCTAGGAGATGATATGTATTGAGAACCTGACGATGAGGAGGGGAAAATTTTCGTTAACTGGGAGTATTGCCCTGATTCCACCAACCGTGTGACACACACGTTTATCCTCTGCAAAGAGGATTTTCTCCCTCTTTTTTTACTTTCCCGGATTATTTTGAGCTTGTATTTTTGTTGCATGTTGAGGACCCCAAGTTTGTTTTGATATTTGGATTTGGCGAGTCTCTTTTAATAACTAGAACTAGCGAGCAGGAATTGAATTGAAATCTTTTTTGGTGTAGGCGTCTTCTAGTCCCAGTAGAATGAGTTCCCCCAGTTCTATCTCTGACATCTCATCATCCATGGAGGTTTTAGAGCAAGGTTCTATAGAGGAAGGGAGCAGGGTGGCTACACGAGGAAGGACCTGACTCAGATGGTCTGAGGAGGCTCTATCTCTGGGCTGAGGGGGAGGCATGAAAGTGTCGGTTTCATCTTGATGCAAGATGGGAGGAGAGAAATTGATATTATCCTGGGGATCCTTCTTTGATCTTGGATCGTCCTTCAAGATTTCTTGTTGGTTTCTTAGAATCTTGAAGCTATTACTTATAGAGGGGCATTCAACTTTAGGGGTGTCTCCCAAAGGCTTTCGCCCTTGGCCTTGCTTTTTACCCTGTCTTTGGAAGCCTTTGACATCTTTATCTTCATTCTTCATTTTCTTGCTAGGTTTGTTGTTGGGACAATCCCGGAAAAGGTGGTCATGCTCATGGAACTTACAAATCTAAAGGGAACATGTTCATAGTCCAACAATTGGACCCAGTCTGAGTCTTCATGAATAAGATTGATGGCATCTAGAAGGGCTTTGGAAATATGCATGCAGACACATATCCGTGCATAGGAGGTAAATTTGTTGAGCTGTGCCTAGTTAGCAGAGCACACAAAGGTGCCCAAGGTGTTTCCAATACCCTTTAGCATATCTTCATCCCAATAGTCCTATGAGAGGGAGTACATCCTTATCCATACCAGTGCCTAAGTGAAGTCTTATTTTTCTGGGAAGAACCTCTCCATCCAGTTATTTAAATACAATCCCGCAGAGTTGAAAAAATATGGGTCGCCTTCTTACACTTTGGTTTTATCTTCAAAGTGATGAAAGATGATTGTGAAGAAACCTTTAGATACTAGGTGGAGGTCAAAGTGAGCTTTAGGTTTCCATTTGGAAGCTATCCATCCTCTTAGAGCTTGCGTACTGGGCCAGAATCCTATGAATTTTCCAGTCAGGGCATGGTCCCACATAAACCATACTTGTGCATTTATGCACGCAGTAGGGAGGGATAGGATAGGTTTGGATGCGCTTATGGCTATATAGGTGCTAGTTTGTTGCAGGGTGGGCATCGGAGGATTCTGAGGTGCGTCTATGTCGAGGATCAGGATATCTTCTGTAGAGTCTAAATCAGGGATTGGGATCTTTAGAACTTATTTTCAGCATGGAGGCAGGCACCTAGTGTTTTACAAAGTATGAATATTCAGGGTGTAGGGATATTTGGGAGGGGACATTTTCCCCTCCCCGGCCATAGACCATGGGGGTGGATCAAGGAAAGAGACTGAAAGTACTACGAGGGTGCAGGAGGAAACATGTTTGTTTAGAGGATGAATGGAAAAACCCTAACAAGCATCAAACCGTGAGCCAAAACCAAAGCCTAGTCTCAATCTGTGATCAAGCTCTGTTCAAGTCATTGTTACAATATTGAAAAGAAGGTATTTTATATCGACATAATTGACAAATGCTTTATTATGTCATGTATTTCAATTCTATGTTCCTTTATAACAAACTTTCTTTGGTTTATGTATTCACATGTAAGTGTAGAAGAATCAAAATAGTCATCTACTAGGAAGAAACAAATTGAATAAAATGAGGACATGATGTTGGAGGTTTGATAAAAAAATGATAGTTCAAATAGAACTTAACAATCTAGGGGTGATGGTCATGAGGAAGGTCTGCTTGCAAATTTCGATGGCGTTTTTCTAAATTTACTTATTATACTCGTTTAAAAATTCTTGTCACTCAAAAAAGTACATGCCTTTATTTCTATGTAAGACATTGATATACAAACAATGGTCTTCTACAAAATGTTACAGAGACACACAGAACATGATACCTCTATGACAAAGGATACTAACATGGAAACTATCAAGCATAGATGTTAGAGTAAGGCTCACTAGCTCTAATGTAGATGGTTTCCATTCCACTCTAAGCAAATTAGTTATAGGTATAAAAAAACAATGATCATTTATGTGTCATTATAAATTTCTAAAAAAATGTATTATACAAATTATGTGATGCATCTTCTTCTATGCATATTATCGTAAAATTAATTATTGATTTTAGAAATGGATGGTTTTTATTTTCAAAGATAAGCTCATCCAAATTGGAAGTAGTAGTGTCAGATTGTGTTGAAAAGAATTTTATTTCAAATGTTAATCAAAATTGTATCGATCATGACCAAATAGACTCTTTGCAATTTTGCATTGATAAATTCCATGTTGGAATTTGGTCTTTAGAGTGTGTATTTCATGAGAGGGATTTGCTTAATAAATTTTTGGGAGAGAAGAACAAAACAATTGATCAAAAAATTAATTTTTTTTGGCCTTTAGATAAATGCACTGAAGATGATTACGGGAAAACCATTTAAGATTTGCACATTGTGTTTGATGATTTTGGATGTAAATTTTCAATCAATTATACAATGGTGACCATATTGGAAGGTGCCAAGGTACATTAGACCTTGCGCAAAATTGCATTTTGTTAAAGCTCTGGATATATCTTCCAAGGAAGATAAATATTTGGTTAAAATGACTCTAGGAGGATTTTTCTCGATTGGATGTGATGCTCGATCCTTTCTGTATTATTTTGTTGAAGGATTGAGGAAAATGTATTATATACTATTTATAAATACATAATATATTTAAAATAATTTTTTATCCATGTGTGCCACTTTATTATGAATAATCTATTTTACTTTGATGAGTTTATAATATTCTCAATACGGATGATGATCTCTGGAAACCCTGAACTTCTAACTTCTATTTCCTTGGTCATATTCAATATGTTTATATACTTAATGACTTGTATATAATTGTTATAATTATATATCTCGTTATTGCTATTTGTATGTACTCTACAAATTATCTAAGAAGAAGTTATTGGTGTGAGTGGTAGAGGGGGTGTTATTTGGAGTTTTTATGTATACTTAAAAAAGAGTTATATTACAAATATCCCCATTTTTTCCATGAATTTTATTGTTATTATACACAAATTTTTAGTATTGAGATTATCAATGTTGAAAGAGAGTATTTTGATATTGATTTATGATTTATCTTTTTCAGATTGCAAAGAAGTTATGCATTTCATCAATAAATTTGAATGGTTGGATGATCGAAACCTGATATTTATTTGGGTCACGATTAATTTATACATACTTCTTACTCCTCCACACCTTATAGATGTATTGGTGGAGTAATATATGTTAACAAAAAAATGTTGACAGATGTATTTCTCCTTATGCAGATAGATATGAAACATCGAACATTTTGTTTGTAGGTGATGGTCAATACGAGGCCATAATGGAGAAGATAATTGTTTGAAAATTCCATCAAGTTGGACATTCGATAGTTTATATTTCTCCTTTATGCAGATAGATATGAAACATCGAACATTTTGTTTGGATGTGATGGTCAATACGAGGCCATAATGGAGAAGATAATTGTTCGAAAATTCCATCAAGTTGGACATTCGATGGTTTATATGAAAGAGATATAGATATAAATGCCTGGTTTTGTTTACTATTGATTCACCTAGGGTCTTGTCCAAACATGAGGCATTAGTTAAAAACACTCAAATTCATATGACAATATTGAGAATAATCTTTTTATAGGAGCTACTAGATACAATCAGTCAAGACTCAAGAGTCAATAATTTGGGTCGACTGAGTGGTCAACTGTTGTTATTAAATGCTATGAATAATGTCTTTTGAAACCACCTTTTATTGGAATATTTGATACTTTTATCTGATCTACCTTTATGCCCTCTTTTAATTGATTCCTCTATATTGTGATTGGGGGTATTTTAAGGATCCATAATCATCTTAAATTGTATAAACCTTGGTGAATTGTAATCATTATTAAATTTCAAACCATAAAATATTTAGCGATATTTTTGTAACAATATTCAAATTTATAAAGATTTTATATGGATTTTGAGTAGTTTTGACGATATTTAATGTAATTATCCCATGGAATTTGGACAAATCAATTTAGGAAAATATTGAAATTGGTGATTTTTTTTGGAAAAATGTCAAAAAATAGCTCATTCACCTAAATTTCACTTCTAAAAAATTCATTGATTGCAATCTAGTCCAACATTTAATGGTTCTTATGAAATATACATGAAAACAATGTTATATACTTCGATAATACATTACTAAACATAAATAATAGAAAGAGAACTATGTAAGTTATCATATGTTTTTCTAAAATTGTTATCATATTTGTAACATTTATACTAAATAAATTTTATATATACAAACAAAAAGTATTATTTTATACAATTTAAAATATTAATGCAAATTATGTATTGTATTTCTTTACCTGTAGATACGAGATTATTAAATAAATGTTTGATATTAATATTGATAACAATGGAGTCTTGTTACCTACATTTCATAAAAGTTCATTATGGAACAAGACATTGCCAAGGAAACCAAGTATGGTTACAAGAACAAAGATATACTTTATATGGATTGAATTTATGGTTTTTTTGAAAAGTTTCTTAATGTTTTTGGTTTGTAGACATCTATGTAATGAAGGCATGTGGATAAGTTCTTGTCATTTTTAATTCAGAAAAGTGGATTTGATAGACAAAGCTTAAAGTCATACTAACACATGATGATTGTGATTCACTCTACTAAGAAAGAGTTATTCTAAGTTTGGACATCCACGCGTATATTTTAAACCCCTAAATACAGTTTGGAAGAAATTAATGGGTGCTTATGATGTTGCAAGCATAGTTATTCTAGATGATTCAAAGATATCATTCAGTTAGATAGTTGAAACTGTATATTAACATCTAATATTACAATGTAGTAATTCATTAATCAAAGCTTTTAAAAAAAATCTTTTACTTGAAGTAAATGTTGTTGGATATCTAAAAAAATCTTAAAAAAAAACATCTAAACAATAAGTCTATATTCATTTAAAATATGAATTTAAAAATATTTATTTATCTTCTATTATTTTGTTTATATATATATTTATTTATCTTCTATTATCTTGAAAGTGCCAGAACTCTTATGAACATTAAAACGATACGTTCTTTATCAAATTATTTTTTACTAAAGTAAAGTTTTGGAGAAAACACTTGTACAAGGTTCGACATAGCAAACATGTCACTTTATATGATTAGTAGAAAGTTCTAGGGTTCATAAGTCTTCGATTTCAAGATCTCGTGATGTGTTGTCAATATCAATTTAGCAAAAAAATCATGAGATTTGGAATATTTGATTGTATCGTGGACCTTGTTATATACCTCAATTTTGAAATTTGATCGTATCATACGACATTTTATGTACATCGTTTTCACTTGATGTCATATCAATATCATGAAAAGAAAACAAGTGCTTACACTGAAATTGCAATTGCAAAATACATTGCATCTCATAGCTTCGATGTGGTTGCTGTTCTCTCTTACTCCGTGTATCTTTTCAGCTATTGATTTTTCTCCATCAGGTAAAGGTAAATTTACGTCACGCAGTTGAAATGTAATAATCTTTTTCTCTAGCGCATAGTTGTCATGACAAACTTTGTCTACTCCCTTACTAAACCTGTCCCCATACTTCAAGCAAACGTCAAATTTCGCACCGCCGTCCACGCGACTATTTTAATAATTGTAACATTCGAATAGATTCACGAGGGAGGTGACGACAAACAATTGTTGTGGCGAATGACATATACAGTGGAAATATACGTTCTTCCATTTACTTTAATTTTAAAACTTGACATATGAAATAGTTTGAGAACTGTTGTGGAACAAATACATAAAGATTTCTTCAAAGTAGATTGTGACGTCGATACTGAAGTTTTGCATAACCGTTTTGCTACTGGTTCACGTTATATTCAAACAACAAACTGTCTCTTTGTAATCTTCAGTTTCCTTTTCACGTATATAGTATATTGATTTCTATGTTGTAACACAGATTAATTTTGTTGATTAAAATTAAAATTCACACTTCATTAATAACATTTAATTTTATTAAATGACAGGTATATTTTTAGATTGATTATATAGGTGTCCGTTCATAATTGAAAGAATTAAACATCAACTTTAACTATTCTATTTTTAGATACAATTATGATTGAATTCCATTGATGACACAACTATTAGCTTAACTTCAATTACAATAATGACTTTTACTTTAACTTCAATTCTTAATATATTAATTTTTAAATTAACTATTAGATACAATTATTAGCTTAAGTCCCATGATTATATAACTATTAGTTTAACTTCAACTCTAATTCTAATTGAACTCTAATTGAGATTATATTGAACAACTATTATATTAACTATAAGATAACTATTTGGTTAATACAAATAGTGATACAACTATTAAATTAAATTTATAGGAATGTGGTACAATTAAAATGTGATAACAAAACACCATTAGATGGATGTGTAGTTGCACTATTGACTCTTTTAGCTTAAAAAGTCCAACTACATTGGAGTGAAACTATGCACCACCCAATAAGCTTTCCATTTGGCTTAATTCAATTTAAAACTATGTATTAATAATTTAATATGGATCTCAATGTGTCAAATATATACCTCTAGGTTTATTCCCAACATATTTATTGTAATATACCGAATTTTGGACCTAACACTTATAGGCATGTGTCTATTGATTATGATGTTGAATTGATATTTTATTTTGATATATTGGGTCGAAGATCCCACTGCATAACCAAGGAGCTCTAGAGCACATGAGTACTTAATGTTTTGTGTTGAGTGAGGAGCTCTCGAGCACATGGGTGATTTATTATTTGTGGTGAGCGAGGAGCTCTAGAGCACATGGGTAATTAATGTTTTTGTTGAGCGAGGAGCTCTGGAGCACATGAGTACTTACATATGTGTTGAGCAAGAATCTCTGGAACAGACGAAAAGATAAGATTTGGAAGCATTGGGCATAAGCCCTGGATCCTTTCATGTTGATGTTCAGCATAAGCTCAGGAACATCAGATCCTTGGCCATTATATCCCTAGGCGTATCGTTCAAGTACATCCTAGCATTAGTGTTGAACGAAGAGCTCTAGAATTGCACTAAGTTTGTAACTCCATGTTTAAGCGTTAAGTATAGGCTCTGGTAAGCGCTAAGGGTTATTGAAACGAATTTAATAAACTTACAAGTGAAAATGACTCGAGAAAAATATTGATCTCATCATACTTATTTATAAGTGATTAAATGAAATTTTGAATTTCTATATTCTCATCAAGTATTGAAGAACTACCACATTATACGAGGGAAATCTAACATGCAAGGATGTTTAGAGTTGCCTAGCCTACTAGACCTAACCTTCTACCTATTTTGACCTTAATGAAGAAGTGTCATTAAGTCTAGGGATCATGGTATATGATGCCCAAAGACAAATGTTAACAAGTATTATATTATTATGTATTTTATACATGGGATGTATAAAGAATAAATACAATTATAATATTAATGATGAAAGAAAAAAAGAAAATCTCCATCCATTATTTAGTAAAGATAATAAATAGTCCAAAACCTACAAAAGTCTAATTAAGAACTAGTTGAAAGTTCCTAAGTTAAAATATTAAAAATTACCGAAAGTAATTGAAAATGGTTAAATCAAGAAACCAAGGTTTCTTGATTTAACTATCCCTTTGTCTGAAAAGTCTGTCTATAAAGACTCAAGGCAAGGAAAGGCTTGGCGTTTTGATCTATCATTTGGAAGGAGTCATTTTTTTCTTGTGTTTCTCTCAAGTAAATTCTTGGAGAACATTTTCTTGGAAGGAAAAAGGAGAACCGATCGAGACTTGATATACCAGATATGAAACCCTACCTTAGGAGCTCTAAGCTACTTGGGTGTTGGAGTCCAGCTCGGGGGGATCCAGATTTAAACCAGAAATGGTTCTGGGTCATGGTTGGGTGGAACATGGTAGTTCCTAAGCGATTTGGTCATCAAAAACAGAGGTCAAATCTGCTTTTGAATTGTTAATGCTTGTTATTTGAATGTGCAGGTTCATCCATTAAAAGAGCTTCAAGTTACATGTATGAAGGTCTATACTGCCTATTCCATTTTTCTATAATAAATGTTGGCTATGTTAGGAAAATGATTACATTGCATTTCCCAACTCTATGTATTTAGTTCTCTGATTAAAATCTACTAGGGTTTTCATTTTTAAATAATAACCATAGGTTGTAAGTTAATTTTTATACCAAAATTATCTAGGGTATTTTTCATCAGTTTGCTTCTGCAAGTTCAATTCATTTATAAATGTTTATCAAGGGTTTGTATCTTAGTTTCTTTTCTTTTATAGTTTTCCTATTGAAAGTGTGTTAACTAACGAACTAGATTTTATTTCAGACCTGTTAATTATCTGTTCTTTTGAGTCCTTATACTCTACGGACATATTCCATTTGTCAGTAGAGGCATGTTTTAGATTTAAATAGACTCAGTTTAAAAGTAGGTGTTATATAAATAAGTTTATATTTATAACCTAGTTTAGTACTATCTAAATTAACAAATTATAGGCTATAATTATTCTACATTAAAATCAAAGATAAACAAATCACTAAATACTTTTCAAGGTTTGTATAGTTAAAACATAAGATAAACTAATAAATCAACTTCTATCAAAATTATAACATCATCATAAATAATGAACAGAGTAAGAATCGTGACCATCCTTTGGTCCAATATCAAATCTCTCTCTTCCTATTTAAAATCCAAAATCCAAAATACTTAAATAAACAACAATATCAAATCTCTCTCTTCCTATTTAAAATCCAAAATACTTAAATAAACAACATCATAAATCGTGTGCATAAAACATTTAAAGGTCCCATCTAAATCCATTGAGATCCATCACATAATAATAACCAAGTAATATTAAAACCCATAATTTACACAAACGTTGTGGTATTGACCCCTATGGGTATATGAATCCAAGTCACAGGCTGTATTACAAATCACCATATAAACACCTACAATATTCATTAAACCACCATGCATTCATTCCATATAACAATTAAAGCGTGTAATTACAGAATACACAAGAATCGTTTCCTTTACAAACTCCATTATAATCTTTTAAAAATAGTCCAAGGTTTTCATACAAGCAACGACCATGATTCGAATCATGTAGGGTCATTTTATAATTACCAAGGCCATGCTATACACGTAATGTATGTGGGATACCACAATAACATTACTTTAGCTACAGCAAGGTCGTGAGACCCACATGTCTTCCCTCACGCTCCAAGCTTGGACTCGACCACATTTAATTAAATACACAACCCATTAAAAATAAACTTATAGAAACGATAGCCATCATGGGTTTTCACCCACGACTTCTTTACATTTCCACATCACATAATAATAAACAAGACATAAACGAAATCTATAGCAACCCTGTCAACACAAGGGTTTACACCGTCGGTGTTTTTATAAATCCATATCACATACTAAAAACCAAATCTTAAATCTTAAACTCCTCTACGCTATCGCAGCTGCCATAGAAGGGCACTCATGCCATTCACGGCATGGCCCCAAGCCATACGCTATTGCTATCCTCCATTCACATAGCTAAAACAATAATGGAGTAACAATTACCCAGATGAATCGTGAATATTGAATGTCCTTTAAACCCCAGTATAAACCCAAACCCAACAAAGAGGAGAAACTCAGTCCTGCCATAAGGCCGAGAGATGAATAGTGCATACTTGTCTCAGAGGCTTACCATGCACCATTTGGTAGCACCCACCAACTAGTTACAAAGCTTCGAGCCACGTTGCTCCTCATCGAACTTGTCACCTGCAACCACCGAAACAACAATGGATGAGAAGTATGAAGATTGAGTAAGAAAATAAATGAAACCATAATGCTGCTAAAATCCAATGCAGACTTACCTCTATCATTGAAGTCGTAGCCTCCATTCATAGCACAGAGCCAAGACTAGAACATCCACAAACCAAGCGAAATGACCAAATGAATCATGGAGCCAAGCCCTAAGCTTGGAATTCCCCAAACCCCAAGGAGCATTAATGGTGCCACCCTGGTAACCATTAACGACCCAAAACCCACATTTCCATAATTTGCACTCGTTACATTATCATGGTATCCATTTTCCATGCAAGTCGTAAACCCCATCTTATAAAGTCTAAACCATATATTATAATTCGCCACCCCAAGCACTAATACAAGGTATTGTGTATAGTATAATGTAGTCCATGCATAGTATGCGCCAACCCTAAGTCCAAACACCTTGCATAGTATTGGCATGTATCGTTTAGACCTTAGGCTTAAACCTTAATACATTGTATGTTTCCTCAAGCTTAATGCTTAGTAACCATGGCATATCATGGTATTATTACTAGGAATAAAATCCAAGTTTGAGCTTTAGCCAATTTACAACTTGCCATGAAATAAAAACGAGAGATATGTTAATAGCTATAATAAAATAAAACGAAATATAACTACATCGATTAATAGATATAACATAGATAAAATTATCTAGGTTAGGTAATTAATGAAGATCGTAATTTACTTGCTAGCAATCTGAGTTTGTAATGAAGCATAGTAACAAAAAGTAGGTATGTTAATGATCAAAATGTTTAGCGCTCTTTAAATCTTCGTCGCTAAGTGTAATGTACATACGAGATGAAAGATGTGCCTTAGTTCGAAGAACTAAGTAAGCGTGCTAGTCAAGTGAACACTTTACCTTTTAGACCATCACAGGAGAACGAGTATTGCCTCTCTGCCCACTTAGTTCCATAAACAAAGTTAGGTTAGAACTATATAAATAAATAGTAAGACTACGCAGAAATAAGCGAAGCATATAATCAAGTAATGACATATACACAACAATGTATAACTATAAGAATCAAAGTAGCAACAAGTATTAGGACATCGTAAGTATAATATAGTAATATTCATAACTGAAAGAACGATGATAGAACATAAGAACAACATACGACCAAACAAAGGTACAACTAATGTATATTACATTGCGCAAGTATAATAATGTTCCATATAGGTAGTTTTTACTAGCCTATAATATTTTTTTTTCAATTTTTGAGGACATTACATTAATGTTATTAATATGGTTATTGCTAGAGCTATAATTACTAAGGCACACTTAAAAAAAAGTTAACATAGTATATGATTACATTTTCATTATTTAAATATACAAGTTAATATATTTATTTTAATTAAAATTTGTATATTCAATTAAAATATAAATTGTATAAATATTTTTTAAAGATATTCATCTTTCGTAAATTCAATTTTATTAAAAAAAATAAAATCGTGCCAAGATTTATATTATATTATTGATCTAGTATTCTTTTAAATCAAATATTTATTTATATCTACTTGATATGTATTACATGTTCACAATAAAAATATATGTTGTACTTTCTTCAAATTTAATTTCTACAGAATTACGGCACTGATTTTAAAAGAATTACTTTATCATGAGGATTCCAATAATTATCCCCATTTTTTGCATGGCAATATTCACTATAGGTACAGAAGTTTGAAATAATAAGTTAGTTACATCCATGCAACTATGTTTCAAAACGTAATGTACATTTAATCGAAATGTTACATAAAGTATAGTTAATTGAAAACACTGAAAAAGAGAAAAAAAAATTAAAACGAGTTTGATTGTATCAATATCAGACGTCGTGATTTCATACGTGATGTCATATCAATATCAAGAAAAGAAAACGAGTGCTTACAGATAAATTGCATTTGTAAAATACATTGCATCTTAGCTTTGATGTAACTTTTGTGCTATCGGCGCCTTCTCCATCCTTGCAATTAGAAAGTAATAATCCTCTGTTCAAGTTGATAACATTATCATTCAATAAAACGTGGAAATCGAAATTGAATATCTACATGTGAATAACACCTTGGAAATGTGGTCACTAGGGTTGGAATTTCATTACATCTCTACCCTTCTATCACAAAACCTTTTATTGAAAGAGTTACCCTTTAACCCATAAAGGTAGAATTCTTTCATTATTAAAATTTTATTACAGAATTTAAGCAATGAAGAAAATAGTTTTTATTATATATTTGTGTTGAGCGAGGAGCTCTGGAGCACATGAGTACCTACATTTGTGTTGAGTGAGAAGCTCTGGAACAGATGAAAAGATAAGATTTGGAAGTGTTGGGCATAAGCCCTGGAGCTTTCCATGTTGATGTTAAGCATAAGCTCTGGAGCATCGGATCCTTGGCCATTGTATCCCTAGGTGTATCGTACAAGTACATCCTAGCATTAGTGTTGAACGAAAAGCTCTGGAATTGCACTAAGTTTGTAACTCCATGTTTAAGCAGTGAGTATGGGCTCTAGTAAGCGCTAGGGGTTACTGAAAAGAATTTAATAAACTTTCGAGTCAAAATGACTCGAGAAAAATATTGATCTCATCATACTTATTTATAAGTGATTAAATGAAATTTCGAATTTCTGTATTCTCATCAAGTATTGAAGAACTACCACGTTATACGAGGGAAATTCAACATGCAAGGATTTTTAAAGTTGCCTAGCCTAGTAGACCT
Organism: Pseudotsuga menziesii; assembly: GCA_001517045.1. Lineage (NCBI taxonomy): Eukaryota > Viridiplantae > Streptophyta > Pinopsida > Pinales > Pinaceae > Pseudotsuga > Pseudotsuga menziesii. The sequence continues at coordinate 21,417 of LPNX010789429.1, read as the reverse complement.
AACCTTCTACCTATTTTTACCTTAATGAAGAAGTGTCATTAAGTATAGGGATCATGGTATATGATGCCCAAAGACAAATGTTAACAACTGTTATTATATTATGCATTTTATACATGGTATTTATAAAGAATAAATATAATAATAATATTAATGATGAAAGAAAGAAAGAAATTCTCCATCCATTATTATTTATTATGTAAAGATAATAAATAGTCCAGAACCTACAAAAGTCTAATTAGGAACTAGTTGAAAGTTTCTAATTTAAAATATTAAAAATTACCCAAAGTATTTGAAAATGGTTAAATCAAGAAACCAAGGTTTCTTGATTTAACTGTCTCTTTAACTGTCTCTTTAACTGAAAAGTCTATCGATAAAGACTCAAGGCAAAGAAAGGCTCGGGCTTCTGATCTATCATTTGGAAGGATTCATTTTCTGATAGTGTTTCTCTTAAGTAAATTCTTGGAGAACATTTTCTTGGAAGGAAAAATGAGAACTGATCTAGACTTGATATACTAGATAGGAAACCCTATCTTAGGAGCTCTAAGCTACTTGCATGTTGGAGTCCAGCTCGAGGGGATCCCGATTTAAACCATGAATGGTTCTGGGTCATGGTTGGGTGGAACGTGGTAGTTTCCAAGCGATTTGGTCATCAAAAACAGAGATCGGATCTATTTTTGAATTGTTAATGCTGGTTAATTGAATGTGCAGGTTCATCCATTATAAGAACTTCAAGTTATACATGTATGAAGCTCTAGACTTCCTATTCCATTTTTCTAGAATAAATGTTGGCTATGTTAGGAAAATGATTACATTGCATTTCCCAACCTTATTTATTTATTTCTGTGATTAAAATCTACTAGGGTTTGCATTTTTAAATAATAACCATAGGGTGTAAGTTAATTTTTATACCAAACATATCTAGGGTTTTTTTCATCAGTTTGCTTCTACAAGTTCAATTCATTTATAAATGTTTATCAAGAGTTTGTATCTTAGTTTCCTTTCGTGTATAGTTTTCTTATTGAAACTATGTTAACTAACGAACTATATTTGATTTCACACCTGCTAATTATCTGATCTTTTTGGTCCTTATACTCTACTCACATATTGCATTTGTCACTAGAGGCATATTTTAGATTTAAATAGACTCAGTTAGAATTAGGTGTTATATAAATAAGTTTATATTTATAACCTAGTTTAGTACTGTCTAAATTAACAAATTATAGGCTATAAGTATTCTACATTAAAATCAAAGATAAACAAATCACTAAAGACTTTTCAAGGTATGTATAGTTAAAACATAAGCTAAACTAATAAATCAACTTCCATCAAAATTATAACATCATTTAAAAAAAATGAACAAAGTAAGAATCATGACCATCCTTTGATCCAATATCAAATCTCTCTTTTCCTATTTAAAATCCAAAATCCAAAATACTTAAATAAACAACATCATAAATCGTATGCATAAAACATTTAAAGGTCCCATCTAAATCCATTCACATCCCTCACATAATAATAACCAAGTAATATTAAAACCCATAATTTACACAGAGGTCGCGGTACTCACCCTTATGGTTATGCGAATCCAAGTCACAGGTTGTAATACAAATCACTATAGAAACACCTACAGTATTCATTAAACCACCATGCATTCATTCCATATAACGATTAAAGCCATGTAATTACATAATACACAAGAATTGTTTCCTTTACAAATTCCATTATAATATTTTAAAAATAGTCCAATGTTTTCATACAAGCAACGACCAGGATTTGAATCATGTAGGGTCATTTTATAATTATCAAGGCCACGCTAGTACACTTAATGTATGCGGGCTACCAAAATAATATTGCTTTAGCTACAGCAAGGTCGTGAGACCCACATGTCGGCCCTCACGCTGCAAGCTTGGCCTCGACCACATTTAATTAAATACACAACCCTTTAAAAGTAAACTTATAGCAACGATAGCCATCATGGGCTTTCACCCACGACTTCTTTACATTTCCACAGCACATAATAATAAACAAGAGAGTAACAAAATCTATAGCAACCCTGTCGACACAAGGGTTTGCACCCTCGTTGTTTTTATAAATCCATATCACATACTAAAAACAAAATCTTAAATCTTAACCTCCTCTATGCTATCGCAGCTGCCACAGAAGGGCAGTCATGCCATTCACGGCATGGGCCCAAGCCATATGATGTCATTATCCTCCATTCACACAACTAAAAAAATAATGGAGTAATAATTACTGAGACGAATCATGAAGATTGAATGTTATTTGAACCCCACAGTATAAACCCCAACCCAACAACAAGGAGAAACCCAGTCCTTCCATAAGGCCGAGAGATAACAAGTGCAGACTTGTCTCAGAGGATTACCATGCACCATTTGGTAGCACCCACGAACCAGTTACAAAACTTCAAGCCATGTTGCTCCTCATCGAACCTGTCACCTACAACCACCGAAACAACAATGGATGAGAAGTATGAAGGTCGAATAAGAAAATAAACGAAACCATAATGCTGCTAAAACCCAACGTAGACTTACCCCTATCATTTAAGTTGTCGCCTCCATTCACAGCACAGAGCCAAGACTAGACCATCCATAGACCAAGACAAATGACCAAATGAATCATGGAGACAAGCCCTAAGATTGGGATTCTCCAAACCCTAAGGAGCATTAATGGTGCCATCTTGGTGACCATTAATGACCCAAAACCCACATTTCCATAGTTTGCACTCGTTACATTATCGTGGTATCCATTTGCCATGCAAGTCATAAACCCCATCTTATAAAGTCTAAACCATATATTATAATTCGCCACCCCAAGCAGTAATACAAGGTATTGTGTATAGTATAATGTAGTCCATGCATAGTATGCACCAACCCTAAGTCCAAGCACCTTGCATAGTATTGACATGTATCGTTTAGACCTTAGGCTTAAACCTTAATACATTGTATGTTTCCCCAAGCTTAATGCTTAGTAACCATATGAAATATGACATGGTATCATTGCTAGGAATAAAATCCAAGTTTGAGCTTTAGCCAATTTTTACAACCTGCCATGAAATAAAAACAAGAGATATGTTAATAGCTGTAATAAAATAAACATGAAATTTATAACTACATTGATTAATATATATAACATAGATAAAATTATCTAGGTTAGGTAATTAATGAAGATCGTAATTTACTTGCTAGAAATCTGAGTCGGTAATGAAGCGTAGTCACGAACAATAGGTATGTTAATGATCAAAATGTTTAGCGCTCTTTAAATCTCTGTCGCTAAGTGTAATCTACATACAAGATGAAAGAGGTGCCTTAGTTCAAAGAACTAAGTAAGCTTGCTAGTCAAGTGAACACTTTACCTTTCAAACCATCATGGGAGAACGAATCCTGCCTCTCTGCCCACTTAGTTCTAGAAACACAGTTAAGCTAGAACCATATAAATAAACAGTAAGACTATGCAGAAATAAGCGAAGCATATAATCAAGTAACGACATATACACAACAATGTATAACTATAAGAATCAAAGTAGCAACAAGTATTAGGACATCGTAAGTAGAATACAGTAATATTCATAATTGAAAGAACGATGATAGAATGTAAGAACAACTTACGACCAAACAATGGTAAAACTAGTGTACGTTACATTCCGCAAGTATAATAATGTTCCGTTTAGGTAGTTTTTACTAGCCTATAATTTTTTTTCAATTTTTGAGGACATTACATTAATGTTATTAATATGGTTATTGCTAGAGTTATAATTACTAAAGTACACTTAAAAAAAATCTTAACATAGTATATGATTATATTTTCATTATTTAAATATACAAGTTAATATATTTATTTTAATTAAAAAATTTATATCCAATTAAAATATAAAATATATGAATATATTTTAAAAATATTTATCTTTGGTAAATTCAATTTTATTAAAAAAATTAAAATCATGGTAAGATTTATATTATATTATTGATCTAATATTCTTTTTAATCAAATATTCATTTATATCTACTTGATATGTATTACATGTTCACAATAAAAATATATGTTGTACTTTCTTAAAATTTAATTTCTACACAATTACGGCACTGATTTTAAATGAATTACTTTATCATCGGGATTCCAATAATTATTCCCATTTTTTGCATTGGCAATATTCACTGTAGCCTATAGGTACAGAAGTTTGAAATAATAAGTTAGTTACATGCATGCAACTATGTTTCAAAACGTAATGTACATTTAATCGAAATGTTACATAAAGTATAGTTAATTGAAAAGATTGAATGGATTAGGGAGAGTGTTATAAGTTGATTTGGATAGTTAGGATTCTTATGAATATTAAATTTGGGCAGCTGTAAAGCTTCGGAGAAAAAACTTGTAGAAGGTTCTACACATGAGCAAACATGTCACTTTAATATGATTAGTAGAATGCCTAGGTTCAAAAGACTCCGATTTCAGGATCTCGTGATGTTTTGTCAACGTCAATATTATATTTAAAGTTAATAGAAGCTTCATGAGATTTGCAGATCTTGATTGTATTATGGACCTTGTTATCTGCCTAACTTTCGAAGTTTAATTGTATCATATCAATATGAAAAAAAATAAAATTAAAACGAGTTTGATTGTATCAATATCAATATCAGACCTAGTGATTTCATACCTGATGTCATATCAATATCAAGGAAAGAAAAGCAGTGCTTACAGATAAATTGCATTTGTAAAATACATTGCATCTTAGCTTTGATGTAACTTTTGTGCTATCGGCGCCTTCTCCATCCTTGCAATTAGAAAGTAATAATCCTTCTCCGTTCAAGTTGATAACATTATCATAAAATAAAACGTGGAAATTGAAATTGAATATCTACACCTCAATAAAATTGAAATTGGAAATGCTGTCACCAGGGTTGGAATTTCATTACATCTCCACCCTTCCAACTAATTTTTTTTGGACGTTTTGAGCATATATCTTCCCTATCACAAAACCTTTTATTGAAAGAGTTACTCTTTATGAATTCTTTCGTTATTAAAATTTTATTACAGAATTTAAGCAATGAAGAAATTAGTTTTTATTATATATTTAACAAAATTACTTACCAAAAATAACACAAACCAATAATTGACACCCACCAACATCCATATTACTTGCAATTAAAATTTGGGTTTAGAAATGGGTTTCAAATTTCACCTCTCTAAAAAACCTAACAAAAAATTAATAGCTAAACCTCAAAAATATTTGTTTGCAAAAAACGTCCTCAAATTCCAGCAATGCTTGTCATAAATTTCTATGGAAAGCTTGATTAATTTTTCAACGAATGTACTTACTCCAAATAATTGTCCACTTTTTGGAGTTTCCAAAATCTATTCCAAATTATGATGTTTGATACTTTTCATCTAGACATCTATTTTCTTAGGCATTTTACTGGAACCGTTATTTTTTCGGGGCAGAAGCTTCATTACAATGTTTCACGTTATTTTTAAACTATTTTTTTATTGTAAAATGTAGAGATTGAAGTGAATTGCTATAAGCTTCATTACAATGTTTCAATGTTTGTATTGAGAATAATTAAATAAATATAAAACAATGTTTATACATAAATGTAATACTCCAAAATTTGATAAAAATTTAAAACTTTTCCTACATTCAATAATGTTTAAAAACATGGATGATGTGCGTAACTTAACCGCTAACAGTTAACATTTTGTTGTGATTTGAAAACATGGAATGAATCGTGGATAGTGTTATAAGTAGATTTGGATACACTCATGAGAAACATCTTTAAAAACTATTTGAAAGCGCCAGAACCCTTATAAACATTAAAACGATACGTTCTTTATCCAATTTCTTTTTACAAAAGTAAAGTTTTGGAGAAAACACTTGTACAAGGTTCGACATAGCAAACATGTCACTTTATATGATTGATAGAAGTTCTAGGGTTCACAAGTCTTCGATCTCAAGATCGCGTGATTTGTTGTCAATATCAATTTAGCAAAAAAATCATGAGATTTGGAATATTTGATTGTATCGTGGACCTTGTTATATACCTCAATTTTGAAATTTGATCATATCATACGACATTTTATGTACATCGTTTTCACTTGATGTCATATCAATATCATGAAAAGAAAACAAGTGCTTACACTGAAATTGCAATTGCAAAATACATTGCATCTCATAGCTTCGATGTGCTTGCTGTTCAGTCTTACTCCGTGTATCTTTTCAGCTATTGATTTTTCTCCATCAGGTAAAGGTAAACTTACGTCACGCAGTTGAAATGTAATAATCTTTTTCTGTAGCGTATAGATGTCATGATAAACCTTGTCTACTTCCTTACTAAACCTGTCCCATACTTCAAGCAAACGTCAAATTTCGCAGCGCCGTCCACGCGATTATGTTAATAATTGTAACATTCGAAAATTGCCTTTACATAGATTCACGAGGGAGGTGAGGACAAACAATTGTTGTGGCGAATGACATATACAGTGGAAATATACGTTCTTCCCTTTACTTTAATTTTAAAACTTGACATATGAAATAGTTTGAGAACTGTTGTGGAACAAATTCATAAAGATTTCTTCAAAGTAGATTGTGACGTCGATACTGAAGTTTTGCATAACCGTTTTGCTACTGGTTCACGTTATACTCAAACAACAAACTGTCTCTTTGTAATCTTCAGTTTCCTTTTCCCGTATATAGTATATATTGATTAATTTTGTTGATTAAAATTAAAATTCACATTTCATTAATAACATTTAATTTTATTAAAAGATACTTATATTCTTTAGATTGATTCTATAGGTGTCTCTTCATAATTGGAAAAATTAAACTTCAACTTCAACTATTCTATTATTAGATACAATTATGAGTTTAATTCCATTAGTTTAATTCCATTGATGATATAACTATTAGCTTAACTTCAATTATAATAATGACTTTTTACTTGTACTTCAATTCTTAATATAATTTTTAAATTAATTATTAGATACAATTATTAGCTTAACTCCCATGATTATATAACTATTAGTTTAACTTCAACTCTAATTCTAATTGAACTCTAATTGAGATTATATTGGATAACTATTACATTAACTATAAGATAACTATTTTGTTAATACAAATAGTGATACAACTATTAAATTAAATTTAGAAGAATATGGTAATTAAAATGTGATAACAAAACACCATTAGATGAATGTGTAGTTGTAATCTTGACTCTTTTAGCTTAAAAAGTCGAACTTCATTGCAGCGAAACTATGCACCACCCAATAAGCTTTCCATTTGGCTTAATTCAATCTAAAACTATGTATTAATAATTTAATATAGATCTCAATGTGTCAAATATATACCTTATTCCCAACATATTTATTGTAATATACCGAATTTTGGACCTAACACTTATAGGCATGTGCCTATTGATTATGATGTTGACTTAATATTTTATTTTGATATATTGGGTCGAAGACCCCCCCACTGCATAAGCGAGGAGCTTTGGAGCACATGAGTACTTAATGTTTTGTGTTGAGCGAGGAGCTTTGGAGCACATGGGTGATTTATTATTTGTGGTGAGCGAGGAGCTCTAGAGCACATGGGTAATTCATGTTTGTGTTGAGTGAGGAGTTATGGAGCACATGAGTACTTACATTTGTGTTGAGCAAGAAGCTCTAGAACAAAGAAAAAGATAATATTTGGAAGTGTTGGGCATAAGCCCTGGAGCCTTCCATGTTGATGTTGAGCATAAGCTCTAGAGCATCGGATCCTTGGCCATTATATCCCTAGGTGTATCGTACAAGTACATCCTAGCATTAGTATTGAACGAAGAGCTCTGGAATTGCACTAAGTTTGTAACTCCATGTTTAAGTGTTAAGTATGGGCTCTGGTAAACGCTAGGGGTTACTGAAAATAATTTAATAAAATTTCGAGTGAAAATGACTCGAGAAAAATATTGATCTCATCATACTTATTTATAAGTGATTAAATGAAAATTTGAATTTATGTATTCTCATCAAGTATTGAAGAACTACCACGTTATACGAGGGAAATCCAACATGCAAGGATGTTTAGAGTTTCCTAGCCTAGTAGACCTAACCTTCTACCTATTTTGACCTTAATGAAGAAGTGTCATTAATTCTAGGGATCATGGTATATGATGCCCAAAGACAAATGTTAACAAGTGTTATATTATCATGTATTTTATACATGGGATGTATAAAGAATAAATACAATTATAATATTAATGATGAAAGAAAGAAAGAAAATCTCCATCCATTATTATGTAAAGATAATAAATACTCCAAAACCCACGAAAGTCTAATTAGGAACTAATTGAAAGTTCCTAAGTTAAAATATTAAAAATTACCCAAAGTAATTGAAAATGGTTAAATCAAGAAACCAAGGTTTCTTGATTTAACTGTCCCTTTGACTGAAAAGTTTGTCTATAAAGACTCAAGGCAAGGAAAGGCTTGGGGTTCTGATCTATCATTTGGAAGGAGTCATTTTTTGCTTTTGTTTCTCTTAAGTAAATTCTTGGAGAACATTTTCTTGGAAGGAAAAAGGAGAACTGATCGAGACCTGATATACGAGATATGAAACCCTACCTTAGGAGCTCTAAGCTACTTGCATGTTGGAGTCCAACTCGGGGGGATCCAGATTTAAACCAGGAATGGTTTTGGGTCATGGTTAGGTGGAACGTGGTAGTTCCTAAGCGATTGGTCATCAAAAACAGAGGTCAGATCTGCTTTTGAATTGTTAATGCTTGTTAATTGAATGTGCAGGTTCATCCATTAAAAGAGATTCAAGTTACATGTATGAAGCTCTAGACTGCCTATTCCATTTTTCTATAATAAATGTTGGCTATTTTAGGCAAATGATTACATTTCCTTTCCCAACCCTATGTATTTATTTCTCTCATTAAAATCTACCAGGGTTTGGATTTTTAAATAATAACCATAGGCTGTAAATTAATTTTTATACCAAACTTATCTAGGGTTTTTTTCGTTAGTTTGCTTCTACAAGTTCTTCATTTATAAATGTTTATCAAGGGTTTGTATCTTAGTTTCTTTTCTTGTATAATTTTCCTATTGAAAGTGTGCTAACTAACGAACTAGATTTTATTTCAGACCTGCTAATTATCTGTTCTTTTGGGTCCTTATACTCTACTGACATATTCCATTTGTGAGTAGAGGCATGTTTTAGATTTAAATAGACTCATTTTAAAAGTAGGTGTTATATAAATAAGTTTATATTTATAACCTAGTTTAGTACTATTTAAATTGACAAATTATAGGCTATAATTATTCTACATTAAAATCAAAGATAAACAAATCGCTAAATACTTTCCAATGTCTGTATAGTTAAAACATAAGCTAAACTAATAAATCAACTTCCATCAAAATTATAACATCATCATAAAGAATGAACAGAGTAAGAATCATGACCATCCTTTGGTCCAATATCAAATCTCATTCTTCCTATTTAAAATCCAAAATCCAAAATACTTAAATAAACAACAATATCAAATCTCTCTCTTCCTATTTAAAATCCAAAATCCAAAATACTTAAATAAACAACATCATAAATCGTGTGCATAAAACATTTAAAGGTCCCATCTAAATCCATTCACATCCATCGCATAACAATAACCAAGTAATATTAAAACCCATAATTTACACAGAGGTCGCGGTATTGACCCCTATGGGTATACAAATCCAAGTCATAGGATGTAATACAAATCACCATATAAACACCTTCAATATTCATTAAACCACCATGCATTCATTCCATATAACAATTAAAGCCATGTAATTACAGAATACACAAGAATTGTTTCCTTTACAAACTCCATTATAATGTTTTAAAAATAGTCCAAGGTTTTCATACAAGCAACGACCAAGATTCGAATCCTGTAGGGTCATTTTATAATTATCAAGGCCACGCTATACACATAACGTATGCGGGCTACCACAATAACATTACTTTAGCTACAGCAAGGTTGTGATACCCACATGTCTGCCCTCAGGTTGCAAGCTTGGCCTTGACCACATTTAATTAAATACACAACCCTTTAAAAGTAAACTTATAGCAACGATAGCCATCATGGGTTTTCACCCACGACTTCTTTACATTTCCACATCACATAATAATAAACAAGACAGAAACAAAATCTATAGCAACCCTATCAACACAAGGGTTTACACCCATGGTGTTTTTATAAATCCATATCACATACTAAAAACCAAATCTTAGATCTTAAACTCCTCTACACTATCGCAACTTCCATAGAAGGGCACTCATGCCATTCACGGCATGGCCCCAAGACATACGTTGTCGCTATCCTCCATTCACACAGCTAAAATAATAATGTCCCAGTAACAATTACTTAGATGAATCATGAAGACTGAATGTCCTTTGAACCCCATAGTATAAACCCAAACCCAACAACGAGGAGAAACTCAGTCCTGCCATAAGGCCGAGAGATGATAAGTGCAGACTTGTCTCAGAGGCTTATCATGCACCATTTTGTAGCACCCACGAACTAGTTTCAAAGATTCAAGCCACGTTGCTCCTCATCGAACCTGTCACCTGCAACCACCGAAACAACAATGGATGAGAAGTATGAAGGTTGAGTAAGAAAATAAACGAAACCATAATGCTGCTAAAATCCAATGCAGACTTACCTCTATCATTTAAGTCATTTCCTCCATTCACAGCGCAGAGCCAAAACTAGACCATCCACAGACCAAGCGAAATGACCAAATGAATCATGGAGAGAAGCCCTAAGCTTGGGCTTCCCCAAACCCCAAGGAGCATTAATGGTGCCAGCCTGGTGACAATTAACGACCCAAAACCCACATTTCCATATTTTGCACTCGTTATATTATCAGGGTATCCATTTTCCATGCAAGTCGTAAACCCCATCTTATAAATTCCAAACCATATATTATAATTCGCCACCCCAAGCACTAATACAAGGTATCGTGTATAGTATAATGTAGTCCATGCATAGTATGCGCCAACCCTAAGTCCAAACACCTTGCATAGTATTGGCATGTATCGTTTAGACCTTGGGCTTAAACCTTAATACATTGTATGTTTCCCCAAGCTTAATGCTTAGTAACCATGGCATATGAAATGGTATCATTGGTAGGAATAAAATCCAAGTTTGAGCTTTAGCCAATTTACAACCTGCCATGAAATAAAAACGAGAGATATGTTAATAGCTGTAATAAAATAAACATGAAATATAACTACATCGATTAATAGATATAACATAGATAAAATTATCTAGCTTAGGTAATTAATGAAGATCGTAATTTACTTGCTAGCAATCCGAGTCTGTAATGAAGTGTAGTAATGAACAGTAGGTATGTTAATGATCAAAATGTATAGCGCTCTTTGAATCTCCGTCGCTAAGTGTAATCTACATACGAGATGAAAGAGGTGCCTTAGTTCGAAGAACTAAGTAAGCCTGCTAGTCAAGTGAACACTTTACCTTTCAGACCATCATGGGAGAACGAGGCCTGCCTCTCTTCCCACTTAGTTTCAGAAACACAGTTAATTTAGAACCATATAAATAAACAGTAAGACTACGTAGAAATAAGCGAAGCATATAATCAAGTAACGACATATACACAACAATGTATAACTATAAGAATCAAAGTAGCAACAAGTATTAGGACATCGTAAGTAGAATACAGTAATATTCATAACTGAAAGAACGATGATAGAACATAAGAACAACTTACAACCAAACAGTGGTAAAACTAGTATACGTTACATTCCGCAAGTATAATAATGTTTCGTTTAGGTAGTTTTTACTAGCCTATAATTTTTTTTTTCAATTTTTGAGGACATTACATTAATGTTATTAATTTGGTTATTGCTAGAGTTATAATTACTAAAGTACACTTAAAAAAAATCTTAACATAGTATATGATTATATTTTCATTATTTAAATATATAAATTAATATATTTATTTTAATTAAAATTTTTATATCCAATTAAAATATAAAATATATGAATATTTTTTAAAGATATTTATCGTTGGGAAATTCATTTTTATTAAAAAAATTAAAATCATGGTAAGATTTATATTATATTATTGATCTAATATTCTTTTTAATCAAATATTTATTTATATCTACTTGATATGTATTACATGTTCACAATAAAAATATATGTTGTACTTAAAATTTAATTTCTACACAATTACGGCACTGATTTTAAAAGAATTGCTTTATCATGAGGATTCCAATAATTATCCCCATTTTTTGCATTGGCAATATTCACTATAGGTACAGAAGTTTGAAATAATAAGTTAGTTACATGCATGCAACTATGTTTCAAAACGTAATGTACATTTAATCGAAATGTTACATAAAGTATAGTTAATTGAAAACATTGAATGGATTAGGGAGAGTGTTATAAGTGATTTGGATAGTTAGAATTCTTATGAATATTAAATTTGGGCAGCTGTAAAGCTTCGGAGAAAAAACTTGTAGAAGGTTCTACACATGAGCAAAGATGTCACTTTAATATGATTAGTAGAATGCCTAGGTTCAAAAGACTCCGATTTCAGGATCTCGTGATTTTTTGTCAACGTCAATATTATATTTAAAGTTAATAGAAGCTTCATGAGATTTGCAGATCTTGATTGTATTATGGAGCTTGTTATCTGCCTAATTTTCGAAGTTTAATTGTATCATATCAATATGAAAAAAGAAAAAAAATTAAAACGAGTTTGATTGTATCAATATCAATATCATACCTCGTGATTTCATACGTGATGTCATATCAATATCAAGAAAAGAAAAGCAGTGCTTACAGATAAATTGCATTTGTAAAATACATTGCATCTTAGCTTTGATGTAACTTTTGTGCTATCGGCGCCTTCTCCATCCTTGCAATTAGAATGTAATAATCCTTCTCCGTTCAAGTTGATAACTTTATCATTAAATAAAACGTGGAAATCGAAATTGAATATCTACACCTGAATAAAACCTTGGAAATGCGGTCACCAGGGTTGGAATTTCATTACATCTCTACCCTTCCAACTATTTTTTTTTTTTTTTTATGTTTTGAGCTCATATCTTCCCTATCACAAAACCTTTTAAAAGAGTTACCCTTTATGACCTTTAATCCATAAAGGTAGAATTCTTTCATTATTAAAATTTTATTACAGAATTTAAGTAATGAAGAAATTAGTTTTATTATATATTTAACAAAAATTTAACAAAATTACTTACCAAAAATAACACAAACCAATAATTGACACCCACGAACATTTACCCACCAACATCCATATTACTTGCAATTAAAATTTGGGTTTAGAAATGGGTTTCAAATTTCAGCCTATCTTAAAAAAATTAACAAAAAATTAATGACTGCTTATAAAATAACTAAACCTCAAAAATATTTGTTTGCAAAAAAAGTCCTCAAATTCCAGCAATGCTTGTCATAAATTTCTATGAAAAACTTGAGTAATTTTTCAACGAATATACTTACTCCAAATAATTGTCCACTTTTTGGAGTTTCCAAAATCTATTCCAAATTATGATGTTTGATACTTTTCATCTCGACATCTATTTTCTTAGGCATTTTACTGGAACCGTTATTTTTTCGGGGCAGAAGCTTCATTACAATGTTTCACGTTATTTTTAAACTATTTTTTTATTGTAAAATGTAGAGATTGAAGAGAATTGCTATAAGCTTCATTACAATGTTTCAATGTTTGTATTGAGAATAATTAAATAAATATAAAAAAATGTTTATACATAGATGTAATACTCCAAAATTTGATAAAAATTTAAAACTTTTCTTGCATTCAATAATGTTTAAAAACATGGATGATGTGCGTAAGTTAACCGCTAACCGTTAACATTTTGTTGTGATTTGAAAACATTGAATGAATCGTGGATAGTGTTATAAGTAGATTTGGATACACTCATGAGAACCATCTTTAAAAACTATTTGAAAGCGCCAGAACCCTTATAAACATTTAAACGATACGTTCTTTATCCAATTTCTTTTTACAAAAGTAAAGTTTTTATAAACAAGGCTCGACATAGCAAACATGCCACTTTATATGATTAATAGAAGTTCTAGGGTTCACAAGTCTTCGATTTCAAGATCTCGTGATGTGTTGTCAATATCAATTTAGCAAAAAAATCATGAGATTTGGAATATTTGATTGTATCGTGGACCTTGTTATATACCTCAATTTTGAAATTTGATCGTATCATACAACATTTTATGTACATCGTTTTCACTTGATGTCCTATCAATATCATGAAAAGAAAACTAGTGATTACACTGAAACTGCAATTGCAAACTACATTGATTTTTCTCCATCAGGTAAAGGTAAATTTACGTCACGCAGTTGAAATGTAATAATCTTTTTCTGTAGCGTATAGATGTCATGATAAACCTTGTCTACTCCCTTACTAAACCTGTCCCATACTTCAAGCAAACGTCAAATTTCGCACCGCCGTCCACGCGATTATTTTAATAATTGTAACATTCGAATAGATTCACGAGGGATGTGACGACAAACAATTGTTGTGGCGAATGACATATACAGTGGAAATATACGTTCTTCGCTTTACTTTAAGTTTAAAACTTGACATATGAAATAGTTTGAGAACTGTTGTGGAACAAATACATAAAGATTTCTTCAAAGTAGATTGTGACGTCGATACTGAAGTTTTGCATAACCGTTTTGCTACTGGTTCACGTTATATTCAAACAACAAATTGTCTCTAAGTAATCTTCAGTTTCCTTTTCACGTAGATAGTATATTGATTTCTATGTTGTAACACTCATTAATTTTGTTGATTAAAATTAAAATTCACATTTCATTAATTACATTTAATTTTATTAAATGATACTTGTATTCTTTCGATAATTTTATTAAATGACACTTGTATTCTTTAGATTGATTCTATAAGTGTCCGTTCATAATTGGAAAAATTAAACTTCAACTTCAACTATTCTATTATTAGATACAACTATGAGTTTAATTTCATTGATGATACAACTATTAGCTTAACTTCAATTACAATAATGACTTTTACTTGAACTTCAATTCTTAATATATTAATTTTTAAATTAACTACTAAATACAATTATTAGGTTAAGTCTCATGATTATATAACTATTAGTTTAACTTCAAGTCTAATTCTAATTGAACTCTAATTGAGATTATATTGGATAACTATTACATTGACTATACGATAACTATTTGGTTAATACAAATAGTGATACAACTATTAAATTAAATTTAGAAGAATGTGGTAATTAAAATGTGATAAGAAAACACTATTAGATGAATGTGCAGTTGTACTATTGACTCTTTTAGCTTAAAAAGTCGAACTTCATTGCAATGAAACTATACACCACTCAATAAGCTTTCCATTTGGCCTAATTCAATCTAAAACTATGTATTAATAATTTAATATAGATCTCAATGTGTCAAATATATACCTGTAGGCTTATTCCCAACATATTTATTGTAATATACTAAATTTTGAACCTAATACTTTTAGGCATGTGCCTATTGATTATGATGTTGACTTGATATTTTATTTTGATATATTGGGTCGAAGACCCCACTGCATATGAACATGATGATTTGTTTTATATATTGGGCGTAAGCCAATTGCTCATGATATATATATATATATGTGCTTGTTGTGTTGGGCATGGACCCCGAAACACATGATTAATGAGATGTTTTGTGTTGAGCGAGGAGCTCTGAAGCACATGAGTAATTAATGTTTGTGTTGAGTGAGGAGCTCTCGAGCACATGAGTACTTAATGTTTTGTGTTGAGCGATGAGCTCTGAAGCACATAGGTGATTGCTTATTTGTGTTGAGCGAAGAGCTCTAGAGCACATGGGTAATTAATGTTTGTGTTGAGCGAGGAGCTCTGGAGCACATGAGTACTTACATTTGTGTTGAGCGAGAAGCTCTGGAATAGATAAAAAGATAAGTTTTGGAAGTGTTGGGCATAAACCTTGGAGCCTTCCATGTTGATGTTGAGCATAAGCTCTGTAGCATCGGATCCTTAGCCATTGTATCCCTAGGTGTATCGTACAAGTACATCTTAGCATTAGTGTTGAACGAAGAGCTCTGGAATTGCACTAAGTTTGTAACTCCATGTTTAAGCATTGAGTATGGGCTCTGGTAAGCGCTAGGGGTTACTAAAAAGAATTTAATAAAATTCCGAGTCAAAATGACTTGAGAAAAATATTAATCTTACCATACTTATTTATAAGTGATTAAATGAAATTTCAAATTTTTGTATTCTCATCAAGTATTGAAAAACTACCACGTTATATGAGGGAAATCCAATATGCAAGGATGTTTAGAGTTGCCTAGACTAGTAGACATATCCTTCTACATGTTTTGACCTTAATGAAGAAGTGTCATTAAGTGTAGGGATCATGGTATATGATACCCAAAGAAAAATGTTAACAAGTGATATATTATTATGTATTTTATACATGGGATGTATAAAGAATAAATATAATAATAATATTAATGATGAAAGAAAGAAAGAAAATATCCATCCATTATTATGCAATTATTATTTATTATGTAAAGATAATAAATAGTCCAAAACCTACAAAAAGTCTAATTAGGAACTAGTTGAAAGTTCCTAAGTTAAAATATTAAAAATTACCCAAAGTAATTGAAAATGATTAAATCAAGAAACCAAGGTTTTTTGATTTAACTGTCCCTTTGACTGAAAAGTCTGTCGATAAAGACTCAAGGCAAGGAAAGGCTCAGGGTTCTGATGTATCATTTGGAAGGAGTCATTTTCTGCTTGTGTTTCTCTCAAGTAAATTCTTGGAGAACATTTTCTTGGAAGAAAAAATGAGAACTGATCTAGACCTCATATACCAGATAGGAAACCCTACCTTAGGAGCTCTAAACTACTTGCATGTTGGAGTCTAGCTTGAAGGGATCCCGATTTAAACCAGGAACGGTTCCGGGTCATGGTTGGGTGGAACGTGGTAGTTCCCAAGTGATTTGGTCATAAAAAACAGAGGTCAAAACTACTTTTGAATTGCTAATGCTGGTTAATTGAATGTGCATGTTCATCCATTAAAAGAGCTTCAAGTTACATGTATGAAGCTCTAGACTGCCTATTCCATTTTTCTATAATAAATGTTGGCTATGTTAGGCAAATGATTAGATTGCCTTTCCCAACCCTATGTATTTATTTCTCTGATTAAAATCTAATAAGGAACTTGCATTTTAAATGATAACCATAGGCTGTAAATTATTTTTTATACCAAACTTATCTAGGGTTTTTTTTATCAGTTTGCTTTTGCAAGTTCGATTCATTTATAAATGTTTATCAAGGGTTTGTATCTTAGTTTCCTTTCCTGTATAGTTTTCCTATTGAAATTGTGTTAACTAATGAACTAGATTTTATTTTAGACTTGCTAATTATCTGTTCTTTTGGGTCCTTATACTCTACTAACATATTCCATTTGTGAGTAAAGGCATGTTTTAGATTTAAATAGACTCAGTTTAGAAGTAGGTGTTATATAAAAAGTTTATATTTATAACCTAGTTTAGTACTATCTAAATTAACAAATTATAGGCTATAATTCTTCTACATTAAAATCAAAGATAAACAAATCACTAAAGACTTTTCAAGGTCTATATAGTTAATTTACATAAGCTAAACTAATAAATCATCTTCTATCAAAATTATAACATCATCATAAAGAATGAACAGAGTAAGAATCATGACCATCCTTTGGTCCAATATCAAATCTCTCTCTTCCTATTTAAAATCCAAAATCCAAAATACTTAAATAAACAACATCATAAATTGTATCCATAAAAAATTTAAAGGTCCCATCTAAATCCATTCACATCCATCACATAACGATAACCAAGTAATATTAAAACCCATAATTTACACAGAGGTCACAATATTAACCCCTATGGGTACATACAAATCCAAGTCACAAGTTGTAATACAAATCACCATATAAACACCCGTAGTATTCATTAAACTACAATGCATTAATTCCATATAACGATTAAAGCCATGCAATTACAGAATACACAAGAATTGTTTCCTTTACAAACTCCATTATAATCTTTTAAAAACAGTCCAAGGTTTTCATACAAGCAACGACCAGGATTCAAATCATGTAGGGTCATTTTATAATTATCAAGGTCACGCTATGCACTTAACGTATGTGGGATACTACAATAATATTACTTTAGCTACAACAAGGTCGTGAGACCCACATGTCAGCCCTCATGCTGCAAGCTTGGCCTCGACCACATTTAATTAAATACACAGCCCTTTAAAAGTAAACTTATATCAACGATAGCCATCATGGGATTTCACCCACGACTTCTTTACATTTCCACATCACATAATAATAAACAAGACAGTAACGAAATCTATAGCAACCCTGTCAACACAAGGGTTTACACCCTTGGTGTTTTTATAAAGCCATATCACATACTAAAAACCAAATATTAAATCTTAAACTCCTCTACGCTATCACAGCTGCCATAAAAGGCCACTCATGCCATTCACGGCATGGGCCCAAGCCATAC
The DNA here is from genome assembly GCA_001517045.1 of Pseudotsuga menziesii. Taxonomy (NCBI): domain Eukaryota; kingdom Viridiplantae; phylum Streptophyta; class Pinopsida; order Pinales; family Pinaceae; genus Pseudotsuga; species Pseudotsuga menziesii. The sequence continues at coordinate 2,819 of LPNX010789429.1, read as the reverse complement.
GTTGTCGCTATCCTCCATTCACACAGCTAAAAAAATAATGGACTAACAATTACCCACACGAATTGTGAAGACTGAATGTCATTTGAACCCCACAGTATAAACCCCAACCTAATAATGAGGAGAAAATCAATCCTGCCATAAGGGCGAGAGATGACAAGTGCAGACTTGTCGTAGAGGTGTACCATGCACCATTTGGTAGCACCCATGAACCAGTTACAAAGCTTCGATCCATGTTTCTCCTCATCAAACCTGTCACCTATAACCACCAAAACAACAATGGATGAGAAGTATGAAGGTCGAATAAGCAAATAAACGAAACCATAACACTGCTAAAACCCAACGTAGACTTACCTCTATCATTTAAGTTGTTTCCTCCATTCATAGCGCAGAGCCAAGACTAGACCATCCACAGACCAAGCAAAATGACCAAATGAATCGTGGAGCCAATCCCTAAGATTGGGATTTCCCAACCCCAAGGAGCATTAATGGTGCCAGTCTGGTGACCATTAACGACCCAAAACCCACATTTCCATAGTTTGCACTTGTTACATTATCGTGGTTTCCATTTGCCATGCAAGTCGTAAACCCCATCTTATAAATTCCAAACCATATATTATAATTCGCCACCCCAAGCACTAATACAAGGTATCATGTATAGTATAATGTAGTCCATGCATAGTATCTGCCAACTTTAAGTCCAAACACCTTGCATAGTATTGGCATGTATCGTTTAGACCTTAGGCTTAAACCTTAATACATTGTATGTTTCCCCAAGCTTAATGCTTAGTAACCATGGCATATGAAATATGTCATGGTATCATTGCTAGAAATAAAATCCAAGTTTGAGCTTTAGCCAATTTACAACCTGCCATGAAATAAAAATGAGAGATATGTTAATAGCTGTAATAAAATAAACATGAAATATAACTACATCGATTAATAGATATAACATAGATAAAATTATCTAGTTTAGGTAATTAATGAAGATCGTAATTTACTTGCTAGCAATCTGAGTCTGTAATGAAGCGTAGTAACGAACAGTAGGTATGTTAATGATCAAAATTTTTAGCGCTCTTTAAATCTCTGCCGCGAAGTGTAATCTACATACGAGATGAAAGAGGTGCCTTAGTTCGAAGAACTAAGTAAGCGTGCTAGTCAAGTGAATCCTTTACCTTTCAGACCATCATGGGAGAACGAGTCCTGCCTCTCTGCCCACTTAGTTCCAGAAACAAAGTTAGGTTAGAACCATATAAATAAACAGTAAGACTACGCAGAAATAAGCGAAGCATATAATCAAGTAACGACATATACACAACAATGCATAACTATAAGAATCAAAGTAGCAACAAGTATTAGGACATCGTAACTATAATACATTAATATTCATAACTGAAAGAACGATGATAGAACGTAAGAGGGAGCTCGCACGAAGTTGGTTCCACTTTTTGGTGCCACTTAGGAAATCAGAAACGCACTTCCGAAGTGTAAATCAAGAACACATATGCATTATTGATGGCACGTTCAGAATAACCCGAGCCCAAACACAAGGCTAAGGTTCGTGGAAATCTATATCGCATTCACGTTTTGTAATTTTAAATATCGCATTGCGATATATCGCATATGCGATATGTAACATTACAAAATGCATATGCGATATATCGCATATGCGATATGTAAATTTACAAAATGCATATGCGATATATCGCAAGTGCGATATGCAACATTTAGAAAACGATTACATTTTCATCATTTGTGGAGGTCCTCTCATTTGTCAATGAATTTCATAATCAATTGTTGCTCAAAGGGCCTATTTTGTGTGTTATTAACACCTAGTGCATGAGAGAATAATACTTGTTTGTATATCCCTATACATAATTTTCCAATTCATTTATAAATCAAATAAGTCCATGATACTTCTTAATGTTGGTTGATGGGGGATAATGCCTCCCTTCCAACAAATATCTTCCCAACAATGTCAACTATTTTTTTATGGGAAATACATTTAGATACCTTTTACTACGTTAGGCAATGTATTCATCAATGTAAATATCCCTCTCTATTGAAAGTGCAAAATCATCAATGTCCCCTATTTGATAAATTGTACAAGTGTATGGTGACAACTCCCTTAATTAAACTTGCTATAATGTACTAGCACCTTGATTGACATAATAATTTAATCAATGTGTTTTCTTGCATTTGTTAAGAATATAGATCAACGAGTGGTAATAAATCGGTGTTCACCATGTTTTTTTCAACTTATTTATTCACATGTTAAAAACACATACATATCAAATGTTTTGGTTGAAGACCTTGGTCTCTAGTAACTCTTTCACCATTTCAATTACTTGAGTTTTGCAAGACTATACCATATGTCATATAACATTTGTACTACATGGAGAATCATTTTACACCCACTTCAAGTTCTATTTGTTATCATATCATAAACTACGAAATAGATCCATAGTGTATATGTTTGTGGCTATGATCTATTTTTGACATTCAATCCACTATGTATCTTTTTCAAGGACATGATTCATTATTTCTATATATAATGGATATGTAGTATAGTTGATTCTGAGTCCTTTCTTATTTACACCTGAGCATCGATATGCATATATTGGGAAGAGAGTTTCTAATACTTTGTTTTTGTTTGATTTTCCTTTTCTAATCTAGTTTTGGTGCACTCTATCCTAGTACACTCATCAAGTTTCTAGTCCCTTTTATAATGCATTGTAGCCATCATCTTCTCTTCTGACCTCATACATATATCATGTTTAGAATGATTAATGCTTAAAACTCCTTACACCCCTCTTGCACAC
>LPNX010789418.1:264960-389151 GCA_001517045.1 Pseudotsuga menziesii | reverse complement strand
ATGATACATTAATTACTACATTTACAACATTGAATAGATTGTTTAAGCATCCAAAGCAATGAAGAAGAGTTGTGCCAGATTTTTTATATAGACATTTGTTATTACTTTAATATTCCATTGTTTATGATTAGTTACTTAGAGTTTAATATTCCGTTGTTTATGATTAGTTACTTAGAGTTTATAACTATATTTGGTGTGATTTTTCTTGCCTTAAACAAACTAATATTTTTATCATTAAATTAATTAATATTTTTGTTTTATTAGTATAATCATTTCATTTTTGTAAGTTTTTTGTTTTGGAAACTTCAAGAAATGCTTTAAATAATCGGAAATTTCATTTTTGTCTCGATATGAAAAATAAGAAAAATTACATTGATAACTAAAATTGCTGATATAAAATTGGAAACTTCAAAAAAATGTGAAATAAAACTCATTTTCCCATCATAAAAAAGGAAAAAATATACTTTTCACTGAAATTGTGGATACATGATTGGAAACTTTAAAAAATATGCCAAAAAAACTCATTTCCTTACTAAAAATTATACTAATCACTAAAATTGTTAATTGGAAACTTTTAAAAATATGCTCAAGCCCCATATCAAAAACATAAATACATATTTTTTTATTACATATAATTTCTTAGTTGCATTTAAGAAATATTACCACAAAACTATTTCTGGTTGATTTCATAGTTTTTTTGTTTTTTTTTAATTTCTTACTATGTTAATGTTTTTTTTAACAAATTATGTGTTTAGTTGGAAGAGTATGAATAAACCTTTTTGTACATCTCCATAGCCAATGAGCCATACCTCACAACCTTTGGAGTTGTTACATGTTCCAACCCCAAAATCGGATCCTTTTTCAATCACTTTGAAAATGAAACTTATACCTTCAATTCTAGTAATCCCAAAATGGTAAAATAGGTGAATATTTTACCCTAGTTTTTAAACTGTGTTGCTCAAATTTTGTGGTGCATGTGTTCAAATTTTGTGAGGGTGTTTAGATCTTTGGGCATTTGAACTTTCCATATAAAAATAAAATCAAATCCCTTTTTACATGTATGTTGTCTTAAACAGATTCCAGCAGAAGGCATTAAACCTTGAAAGAGGACACATAAGCTACAAAAAAAAAATTCTTTCAAGCGAATTCATTTGAAAACACAAACTAACCTTGCACGTTTAAAATCCGAACTATGTAGATCTAGAAATGGATTGTTCACTAGCAGGAGACGGAAATAATAAACAGCTCCAACAATCACCCGAAAACAGTGCTGCAACAATGGCAAGTGTGAAGAAAATCTCGTTAAGGCCTTCGTTTTTATAGAACTCTTAGAAGTCGCTATAGCGACGGAAAACATTGACTTTGGGGCTCTCGGTCAACTAAAAAGCCAAAAAATGTCAATGCCCTAAGTCAGCTTGACATTGTCGTCGCTATAGCGATGCAGCTCCGTGGATACAGTGATGTTGAAGGAGGAAGGCGTCGATATAGCGACGGAGAAGATTACCATTGTTGATATAGCGACGAGTAAGCATCGATACAGTGACGACAAGTTCATTTTGCTTCTGATTTTACACCAAAGAGTATGAAACGTGGAAAACCTCCGTGGAAAAATCTGCGCTTTTGTATTAGTGTCCAGACCTCGTCCTCCCTCCAGGAGGAGCATGGGGAGAGTTAGGTAATTTTTATTTTCAAGTGTTTAAAATTTTTATGAATTTTAAATATAGAGATATATACATATGTATAAGAGTTCTAATCCTATAAACATGTCAAAATGCAGATATTGGACCAGTCAGCCCTGAAGATCATCCATGCATGTATGTGCATCCTATCTTAGGAGAAGACCAGGGGCTGATTAGAGTTCTTAAGGGGAAGTTGGCTAGGCTTACCCAAAGAGTACCCACCTTACAGATTGAGCACAGCCCAACCACCATGCAGGAGTTTGTGGTTGGTGTTCCACCTGTCTGGATACGCCTTCGTAGGCAGGTAGCTAGAGAAATTTTAGTATACATAGATGATGTTGAGGCTGCTAAAGCCAAAGAGGCTGAAGAAGCTAGAGTACAGGGGGATCGAGGGGACCAAGGTGGTCCAAGTGACCAGGGTGGTCTGCCTTAGATCTAGGGAATTTGATGGACTTTGATCCATATTTTGTATATTTTTTGTATATTATACAGTTATGACTGGATCTGAGGATTAGAGACTTGACCCATCTATGGACAGATATTCACATATATAGATATTTTGTCAGTTTATTTACAAATATTTTTTATGTGTACTGGCATCATCAGCGAAACCTACGAACCTCTCGAAAGACATCTGTGACAACCAGCATGTGGTATAAAAAACACAAACCGATGGACTAGAGTACATAAAAATACATACAATAAAATACAAGAAAAAGCGCTAAGTGTAAGCATAGTACTTTTTCAGGTAGATCCCATTTCTAGGCTTAGGAAGCTTATTCCCATCAAAATCAATCAATTCATATGTGCCCTTCTTTAAGACCTTTGACACGATATAAGGCCCCAACCACATGGACTTGAACTTTCCTACCCCTAGGGGTTCTTTGTCTTGGTCCCAGAGCAAAACAAGTTCCTCCTCAGAGAAAATTCGAGGCTTGACCGACTTACCATATTGGATTTTGACCCTATTTTTGTGAGCTTGATTTGTTGTCAGCGCATCTCTATGCTACTCATCAAGATGTTCTAAATTTACTAGATGTTCTTCAAGCTCCGTCATATCAGGTAACACATGAATAGCTATTTTCAAGGATGGTATTTCACATTAAATCGGGAAAATGGCTTCCACTCCATGAACGTTGGAAAGGGGAGAAAACTGTAGCAGTTTTTACATTTTTTTCGATATGCCCAAAGTGCAGGGTATAGCATGATATGCCAGTTAGAACGGGCTGCATCAATAGTATGTTTGAGGATAGTATTCAAATTTTTATTGATAGCCTCAGCCTGACCATTTGTTTGAGGATAGTATAAAGATGAATGTTCTTGTCTGAATCCAAGCATAGTGGTCAGTTCTGTCATCATGCTATTTTGAAAATGACTGCCATGGTTAGTGACAATCACCTTGGGTATACTGAACCATGTTATAATTTTATTGAACATGAAAAAATCTACGGTTTCCCCATCGGCTTTAAAGGTGGGCATTGCCTCTTCCCATTTAATAAAATAGTCCATAGTGACAATGATATATTTGTGCCCCCTAGTTGAGGCTGGGTTACACGTCACGTAATCAATCCCCCACTTCATGAAGGGGCCCACTGTGACAACGAGAAGTAACAGAACAGGATGTGACCGCATTTTTCTAGTGTAAAGCTGACAAGGATAACAGTGCTTCACGGCTTCCACACAATCCTTGAATATTGTGGGCCAGAAATAACCGACATGTAGTATCTTCTGGGCCATTGCTAACCCAAATAAATGCCCCCACATGCTCCACTATGAACATCTTTCAGGATAATATCCACTTCCTCATGCGTAAGACATCGACGTGAAATGGAATCTACCCCCCTATGATATAAAGTATCTCCTATGATGAGGGAGTTCTTAGCATGAAGGCGTAGTTTATGTAGTTCCTTCCATGAGGAAACTGCAGGATACTTCAAAGTCTGGAGATAGATAAGTATATCTTCGTACTAGTGGTCAGAGGTGGATATCAAGAAGATATGCTAATATGGGAATGAGTCTTCTTCAATGACTAGATATTCTTCAGTTGGAAATTCTGCTATAAGCTTAGCAAAAACTAAGGATTTTTTTAGATTTAGCGGACTATAAATCCAAGTCAAACACTTGGAGAATGACTATCCATTTGTTGAATGTTCTCCCAATAATTCATTGGGACAAAACATATTGAAAATGGTTAACTTATGCCACTACTATTGTAGTCTGCAGTAAAATGTAGTGATGTAACCTCTGAATAGCATAGACAGCTACTAAGGCCAATTTCCAGATGTGGGAGTACCTGAGTTTAGGTCCAGCTAAAGCATGACTAAGATAATAAACGACAGGCTCTTGGAGCTTATCGTCCTCCTGGACTAGGACTACTGCAATGGTCGACATGGATGCGGCCAGATACAATATAAAATACCTAGATTAATCTAGCGGACACAGTAAAGGTGCTGACAACAAAGCTTTTTTCAATGCCTCGAAAATGAGCTGTGTAGTTTCATCACATACAAATGGGGTGTCCTGTTTTAACAGGTGCATGAAACCATTGGTAATCTTGGCATAGTTTACAATGAAACATCGAAGAAAATTGGACTTCCCTTGTAGTATCTGAAGTTTCTTGATAGAACGAGGAGGCCGATTTACAATGGCCTCTACTTTTAATGGATCCACCTGAATTCCTTTGTTAGAGACAATGAATCTGAGCAGTCTCCCTGACTCGACACAGAACACGTACTTGTGGGGATTCAAGTGGATGTGATAGTATCTTCATCGTTCAAAGATTAGATGCAAGTGATCTAGATGATCAATTCTTTTACGAGAATGCGTGGGTAGATCATCAAGGTAAGGTTCGACAATGGCTTTAATATCATGGAAGGCAAAGTTCATTTCCCGTTGAAAGGTTTCCCCAACATTTTTCAATCCAAAGGGGATTTTTTTGTACGCAAAGGTACCCCAAGGACAAATGAAAGCAGTTTTATGTTCTCCTTCCGGTTTTATTTGAATTTAATTATATCCAGAGAAACCATCCATGAACGAGAAAACTTCACTTCCCTCGTAAGCATCAATAATTTGATCTATAAACGGCGTGGGATAGTTGTCCTTAGGATAGGATTTATTCAAATCTCTAAATTCGGTACAGACGCGCATGGTCCCTTGCTTCTTATCAACAAGAACAGGGCTAGATTCCCATTCCGTCAAAGCTATGGGATAAATAAAATTGGATTTCAACAGTTTTTCAACTTCACCCTTCACAACTACTACTTTACGTGGGTTTACAGGTCTTAAATCTTGCCGAACAGGTTTAGGGTCAGGGTATGTTTGGATCTCATGCTCAACTATTGATGGATCAATGCCTGGCATCTCCTCATATGACTAGGAAAAAACATCGTGGAACTCCTTGAACAAGGGCATATAGGTTGCAATCTCCTTAGGAGAGCAGTTTGCATTGATATTTATATTTTCCACAACGTTAGGATTTACAGAGATGTTGATAGGGATAGTAGTGGAAATATTTTCCATATTCCCCTTAGCAAACATTCCTTCCCTTGGTAAGGGATTTATGGGTATATAAACATCGTCTGCCGGTCTCAAATGAAACTCTTGATTCTCTATCCTGATTAGCTCTGGAAGAAAATAGGATCGATAATGAATATATTCACAGATCTTATCATGTCTGCACATGGCTTCTAGAATGGCTTCATCAGAAGGTAAAACCATATCTAAAAAATACGTAGAATGCAAAGAGTTTTCTGCCCAAGCAGGCAAATAGATTTTTTCTAGGTCCTCTTAGACTAGGAGAGGGTCTGGAACGGGATCAATAGTGGTTTGAGTGATATATTGGTAAACCAATTCCATTGCTGATAAGGGAAATTTCAATTCATGGGGGGAAGAGAGAACCCAAGGATCAGTCCTATCAACAACCGTGGCTATAGACTTCCCCACACTAGTAGAACCTATATAGTTAATCGGGGCTGGAAGATCAAATGTGCCCATCAATGATGCATACATTCTATCCCCCAAGCTCTCAGTAGTAGGTTTCACCTGATCAACAAATGGCACAGTGGACTCATTAGACTCCATCGGCCTTTCCGACTAAAATTGAGTTGGTCAACAGTAGCCAACTTCCCTTCGTGTGGAAACACTACCACCCAAAAGATGGTCGATGCAATAGCAGACATGGCATAAGTCCAACTTGTTCCCAAACGCAGGTTATAATCTAAAGGCGCATCAATCACCTTTACCTCAACAGAGACCACTTTCCCTGCCAGCTTAATTTCAAAAGCCGGTAGGATACAATGCTGGTGGAATGACCTCCCGTCGAAAGCAGTAAGTAGGGTGTTTGATGGAACCAGATCTGGGGATCCTAGAGCTTTCCAACAAGATAAGGACATAACACATGTAGAAGCACCCTTGTCAACAAATACCCTTCCAATGGTCTTTCCACCATGGATGACATCTATCGATAAGGCTACATGGTAAGGTAGGTGAATTTTAACATCAGACAAGTAAATTTTTGCCATGAGACTCGACGAGTCCATACTGCCTAAGGATTCTAAGAGTGCATCCCGCTGGGTGGGACAACTCTGTAATACCTCTAAAGCTGACATTGCACAAGGGGTTTGGGCTAAGTCTTCAACCACATATTAGTTTGAAGAAGCCCTAGCATTAGGGTTATGCAAGGTCTTCTTAAAGACACCTTTCGGTATCTTAGGCATATTTTCAGTAGGCTTCTCGATCGTGAGAGGGTTAGAAGTTCCACCTATAGACTTACCCTTCTTAGAAGTCTCTTTTTCATATTTTTTATTCCTAGTCTATAGAAAATTCAAAGATCGAACCATGTTGATATAATTAGGGTCAGGGGAATTTGGAGTGCCCACTGCTACATTAGAAGTTGAAGCAGAATTCTGCCCTTGGGGAAAAGGATCCTTCAGGACAGCCGGTTGTTGAGCTTTTAGCAACTTCTGGGCTTGTTCCATAAGGGGACAAAGATGGGTGAGGAGATCCTCATGGCACAACTTACACAGGAATTTCACCTTTTTCTTTTCTTTCTTGCCCCCATCAGCATTGTTTGTGGGTTTTTTATTGTTTTTATTTCCCTCTCCTTTCTTTCCTCTCTTCTTTTTCCCACCAGGATGTTGATTTCCCTTCTGAGAGGTCTATGCAAAAACATTTTCATTTTGGGGTGAGGGGGCGTCCTTTGCTACCTTTGCCATAGAATGTTTGACAGACAGCTAATGGAGCTGTTTGGCCAAAGATTCTATAGTGGGAGAGTTTACAGACCCAACCACACCATCTGCATGGGGTCTAGGCTTAGGTTTCTCTGCATCGTGGGTAGGCCTTAGTTCCTCAGGGATAATCTCATACAAGATCCCAGATTGAGAATAAATAAAATCCAATTGCTAGGCCCTGAGGATAGCATCTTCCTCATTCGTCACTCTTGAAGTGGACACGTCCTTAGATATGTAAGGCAATAGGGATTTAAGGAACCACTCTAATAAGAACTCAGGAGGAATAGTGGCTTTAATAAGGCTCTTTTGCCTCCTCCACTCTTGGATGTGATCCAAGATGTGGGTATCCTTGTTTTTCCTAAAGGTAGATAACAAGTCCGTTCCAAAATCGTATCGGATCGGAAGTTGAAAGTGGATAAGGAACGCATTAGCCAAGTCCCAAAAAATACTGAATGCAGCAGAAGGAAACTCAATGTACCATTTTGTTGCAATACTCATCAAGGTTCTTTGGAACCACCTCAACCTAACCGAATCTTCATTCAGTGAATTAGAAAAACATAATAAATGAAAAGTGGTGGCATGAGCCCCAAGATCTTCACCAACTTTGCCTTCGAATTTTGGGATGTCCGAGGGAAATTTCGTGGGGACAGGTGGCCAAGAGAGATCATACCTCATTGGGTCATTCATCAATTTAGACAAATATGGCAATTTTAACATTTCCAGGAACGGAAGCTTAGGTTGAACTGGAGCACTAAAAGTGCCAGAACGGGGATTAGAGGGACTTGCCCCCAAATTCGCATAAGTGAAGGTGGGGTTTCCCCCTGCCACCAGTTGTGAAGTGGATGGGTTAATTTGGAATGGATTCTATTCATAAGCTACATGATTATGGGTGGGAGGTGCAGTATAAGAGGTTCTGGCCATCCCAGTCGAGACTGGGGTTAGAAAAACAGGAGCAAGTATCGCTCCACTAAACAACAAAAAGGGAGAGCTCGTGAACGGGGCCGAGACTCGAGTTTGAAAACCTTTCCCATAAGGGTGAGTGTTTCCAAACCGCACTCCTACATAAGAGGGCGATGGGCCTATGTATGGAGCGGATGGGGGAATATGCCCCACATTCCAAGGAAATCCTTGGACAAAAGCCGAGGATCCTACTGGACAACTCCGGGCAGTGTGTGTGAAGGAGGAAGGAATAGTAGGTATACTAGGAATCCCAGAAACCATGCCACCAGAAGCACCTGATAGGCTTGTGGGAGCCGATGGTTGAACCACCCGACTCACTAGAGTTAAGGGTGTAGTAGGTATACTAGATCTAGGGGCACTTGCCGGGGGAGGTAGTAGCCCTTTAGCCAAAGTGGCTGAGGTGAAAACAAAAGATCTTTCTCTTGTAGTAGACATTATCATGCCCATAGGGACACCAAAAATGGGTGGATCAAAAGGTTGAACCTGGATGATCACAGGATCGTTTAAATTAGTCAAGGGTGTATTAAAATTCCTTGCAAACCCGTCAGCCTGCAAAATTTCTAACTCGACTGTGTTAAAATCAAAATGGTTTGCCCTAAGTTTTGGTTAACCTAGAACTTCACTTACTCCTATCAATTCAAATGAACAGTCTGTGTCCAATCTCCGCCTTTGAGGTGGAGGTGGAGGTTCCAATGTGATGAGAGGAGGAAGGTTTTGCAGCCTTCATGACCTTCTGATAGGTTGGTCCTCAACAATTGTAGATTTGACAATGCAAACCCTAAGGTCGGCTAAACATAGACAAACCACAGAGCAATCACTATGAAAATTCCTAAAGTCTCAACAGTCAGCAAGGGTAAAAGATATGCTTTCCAAAAGAAAGCTGCAGAAAAGTTACTTGGTGTCCTTGAAGAGGTTCTTAGGCACAAGCAGAGGAATCACCCACTACCCTCCTACACTTTCAACAAGGGTTACCTTCCAATCCTGTCCAAGGTGAACCAGAAATAGCCTTCTGGTTTACCTAGGTATGAACCCTAGATGTCAAGAGACTAGAGTCTACCTTAACTATACCAATAGTCTGGGGGGACAGTCGCAAGCCTGATTCATACGCATGGGAAAGGTAGCTGAGCCCAAAGCTCTATCTAGGATAGAATCCCCAGATGCGTAAAAATCCTGATTTACATTTCGACAAGGAATTAGAGGGTTATCTCCTCAGTCCAATGCCTCCACGTGGCCTCGTGCTTGATTCTCGTTTGAGAGGAGCTTCCTAGATACTATCGATAAAGAGAAGGATTTACCTATCGATTGGCCCACTATGTCTGAATTTAAATACTTATGGGAAGTTTACACTTTCTATCCCACAAGTCTAGCCTAAGCTAGTAGGTGTATGGCCCTAAAAAATAAAAATTACTAATAAAAATTAATTATTGTGTTCATTTAAGGGCTATTTTTACTCAGAAGGAAAGTGGAGTGAAAGACTATGATGTTTTTGACTCGATAAGAAATATAAAAAGCAAAGGTGTATACTTCCAAAGCAAATTTTCCTAAAAAAAACAAGCTTCTTTTTGCTTTTGTAAATGTAAATTGATGAAAAAGGAACAATAAAGAGAACACTAAGACTATATTTTTGTAGTTTTTTGAGATTATATTTTAAAAACTGAAAATAAAACTACTATATACAAATCAAATGCAAAAGATTCTAAATTTTTTCTTTTCACCTTTTTAAAATGCTCAAAGACTATATGAACCTAAATGCACAAAACTTGAGTATGCTTGAATTAAACTAACTATATAAAGTAAGCAAAGTGAAGTAAACAAATTAATAAGACCAAAGATCAACAACCTAAGGAAGACTTGGATCCCTAGCTTGGGCAGACACAATGAAAGGAAATCACTGAGATCAAACAAAGGCAAGTGGCAAACCAAATACTATCGGAAAATAGAATGGGATATATAGTGTCTAGAACCTTGATCACTGATCCAGACAACCAACACTTGAACCTATAACCCAAACAGGAAAATCCACTTCAAGTTGCTAACAGAAGACAATTCAAACAATAAGAATTCAAGGGCTTTACAAGAAAGCACAAGGTGTGTCTAAGAAGGTCATCAAACTCACAATGTAATGTTTATAATGAAGGCCAACCAGCAAACAAAATTTAAAGAGGGACAGGGACAATAAAACCCTAGCCCAAAAAGTTCAATGCTCAGGCTTGTACACAACTGTGTACAAGGGAAACCCACATACTGTACGTGATTGTCCTATCGAAAAACCCACGTACACAGGCCTCTATACGTGGCTATGTGCAAGAGAAACCCGCGTACATGTAACAAATTTTCTAATAAAAAGAAAAATTTTCAAGGTCTTCAAACACCACTCTAAGCATGAACTAAGACAGGACACCACACACAGAATCAAGGCAAAGACTGGGTAATGGTCAACATAAATAACCCACAGCAGTCTGGGCTCCCCAGCGGAGTTTCCAATTCTGTTGTACAAGAATAAACACCCTTGTAACCTAGGGTCCGGGGTTACCAACTTACTTTTAAAACTTGTAGACAATAATCTTTAAAGTACATAAAGGAAATAGGAATATATGTTGGACTCACCCGATTATCGATGGTTGATCCAAGCTTTGTATTCTCCCACTCTTCTTCTTTCCAAAGCTTTCAGGGATGCACCTCCTTCACCTACAAAGAGAAAATTCTCCAAGTACAATCTTATACATGTATATATGAAAGGTTAGATTAACAATATATAGAGTTCTTAATAAAAAATATTCATCAAGCATGATACATGAAAGAGACACAAAGATGGAAGAATAATTCTCTTTATTAACAACAGTGAATGAGATAAGTGTACAACCCAATGCGTGAGACAAGGACTCCTCTGCAACCAAAGGATTCTAAGTTTTTCTGCTCCAAATACTTATGAAGATATACCACCAGCATAACTTTGCTCTCCAAGATTGATTGATTAATTCCCTCCCCAAGGCCTCTATTTATACTTTGGGAAATAGAGAAGTTTCGAAGGTTGAGATAGTTGAGATAGTTAATTATTAGGTCTCAACAAATCTCCCTTAATCATGTTTTATTATTTTTAATGTCGAATGGATGTATATGCGACTATTGATACTGGCAACCCGCGTATGACACACGAGTTGCTATAAGGGAAACCCGCATACAAATTTGTACACAGATTGCAATGAGAATAGTCACGTACAGTACGTGGGTTGTCAAAGAAGATAGTCACATATGTACGCGAGTTGCTGTGGAGATAGTCGTGTACAGCAATCAACATATAGAAAGGTAAAATGGCAAGCTAGTTGGATAGTGAATGCATCTCATGTCATGCCCATCTATAGTGTTTAGGCAACCTTCAATCTAAAAGTGTCCTTTTGTGTACCAACATATGAAGTGTCGGCACTCGGATGGAGAAGTGCCATTTGGGTTGATAACAGATAGAGAATAGAAAGGAATTTCACTAGCGCATACATGTTTTTATTTGTATGAAGAAATATTTCTTTTTATGAGTAAAGGAAAACCAAATTTCCTGGAGGAAATACTGTACAAGTTTGAAATGGATTGTGTGGAATGCTAAATGCTGAACTATTTATGTTTTAGTTTTCTATACAACTGTGAGACCATTCTAACTTGATGAATTAATTCTACGGTTTATAAATTATTTTACTTTCTGCTGGAAATCTTGTGCACATGAATGAGTAATGAATGTGTTAACAAAATAGAGATATCTTTGTTTATATTTTCTGCTGTAATTATGTGTGTAGAATTTGAACAACTACCTGTAGGATTCCACAAGAAGCATTATAGTACATTACTCAATTAAATATAATATTTGCTCCCCTTTGGGATAGGATAGATTAGATTAGAGTATATTAGAATATGGAATATTTTCTTGACTTAGAAGTGATTGAGGCACAAGAGTGATAAGATGGAAGGTAAGAACCTATGCATCATGAGTTGAGGATTTTTCTCACCAATCACTTGCATTTAGTTTAGGCATTTTCATATCATCCAAAAATATAAAATTACATAAATGGTGGCTCAGTCCGCAACTGTTAAAATGGACTAAAAAGGTTATTTTAATTCTACGGTAGTCAAGCCACTAACCGGATGGATTCCCCATACCAAACAGTAAATGATCTAATTGGGAACGGTTATTGGGGAGAATCCATACTGTTGGTACCTAATATTTTTCCATATGTCAATAATTTTGGTGGTAGAAGGAGGGATTCCAGTGCATGGCTGGTAGAGGAAATCCATTTACGAGAAACCATTCCATTGGTTATAGCTCTTAGACTAAGTTTGTTGAATATTTCAGTTATGAATGTAGAGTAGGTTGTGAAGAAGAAGGTTCAGAACATTTATATGTTTTTCCATTTGAAGAAGCTAATCACTTAAGAAGACATACCCCATCTTATGTAAAGAAACTTGTAGGATTGAAAACAATTCCTACATTACCAAGGAGGAAGGCTTCCAGGAAAGTACCTACTTACACCGAAGATTCGATCTTGGTTGGAAATTTGGAAGATTTGGTATATTTTTCCATACAATATATTGTTGAACCACTTGATCAGTTGGGACCAAATTCCTCTATTTTCTAGTCTCCAACAAAGTCACCTATTCAGTCTCCACCATAGACTCCTCATCGAATTATGGCTGGAAATGTACCCCCAAATGTTAGTAAATTCGTGAATCCTAATCCACCATCTTGGAGAGCCAGAACAACAATCAACCTGGGTCCTCCTTGGCATGACTTTCCTCAGAATACTGAAAAGGAATTACCTAAGTTCGACCTTGGGAAAGGAATTTTAGAAGATGACCATCTGCAAAGTTTCTATTTGGCTCTGGAACTTTTATCCATGGAGCACGAAAATGTGGTATGCAAACCTTTTCCACATACCTTTCAATCTAAGGCTTGTTCTTGGTAGTTCGGTTTACAAGCAAATTCAATAACAGTTAGGAATACTTTTGTAAGGGTGTTTAAGAAAAAGTTTGGTAGTCAATGAAGCATTGCCACACTCATGAAAGAATTGTTATATCTGGGGATGGATAAGAAAGAAAAGGTACAATATTTTAACCAAAGGTTTGCTTCTCATCTGAATAATTTCAGCACTACAACAAATCCTACTGAAGAAACTTTAATATAATACTACAATTCAACACTCTATCCTAGCATAGCAATGTTTGTCAAAAGGGCAGTAAATCCTTCTTTGGCATAAACTTATGAGGAAGCCAAAAAAGTAGAAGCTAAACTTGACAGCATAAAAAACACACCGCAGAACCAGAGGTAAAGACTTTTAGCGGTAAAAAACCTTTGTTGTTAACTAGACCTAAGGAAAAACACTCAACTGAATTATAAAAATGTGGTCAAGATGGTACAAAAGTTATCAAATAAGAATGTAGATCCTGAAAAGGATAAAGAAGCTAGTTCAACCAAGAAATATTTCAAACCCTATTTCAATAAAAGAGAAGAAAGTGGAACATCTCAACCACCTATGTATAGGTCTTCTATTTTGAATTTTAATGAAGTAGGAATGGATCATTTCTGCACTTTTCATCAAGAAAATCATTCTGAAAAGGGTTTCCCACAATGTATTAACTAAATGACTCTAGTTATGAATCAACTATTAGATGCTTAAATAACAGAGCCTCAGGTGGAAGAAGAAAAAACAAATGAACCAAAAGAAACATATGGAAGCACAATGGTCTTATGGGACTATGCACCTACATTGGGATTAGATGAAGAGAATCCTACTACAAAAATCCAACTTTTATCAGTTAATGTTACAACCAGAAGCAAAGGACCAGTAATGGTTGAAAGATTAATACTGCCTAAGATTAGGAATATACAAGAAAGTATGAAGAAGATTAGAAGTACTACCCAAACAACATCTAAGTCTTATTTAGTTAGCACAAAATATAAAGTTCTAGCATTCAGTAAGCCTGTAAAGATTGTGGAGAGTAAATTGGAAAGCAGCAAGAATGGTCCAGTAGAATATGATATGGGGTATGACATAGTGGAATACATCAAGAAAATGAAAGTGGATATTTCTTTATTTGAATTGTGTAATTTACCCCAGCAAAGAAAGAATATTATGGAGGATTTTGACCCTAAAACTGATAGATCCCAGGATTACATTCAATTTGATAAATAAATTAATGAAACCAGCATTGGAGGGAAGCCCAAATCTCAAACTTTTCCATTCTTGTTGTCTTTTGATATTTTAAATCATAATGTGCATAATTGTTTAGTGGATTATGGGGCTTCATTTAATGTCTTTCCACTCTCAGTATGTAAAAAGTGTAATGGTCAACATACACCATCCTCACGTAATATCATTCACCTAGACAGATCTACAGTCAATGTAATAGGAGAAGTAAAAAATTTGTTGATTCGGTTATCTACATATGAAAGAGTTTGCTAGTTTATAGGCATTATGGTCTTAGATATACCAGAGGCCTATGGTTTGATAATGAGCAAGGACTAGTCTGCAAAACTTAATGGGTACTTTGCAACTGATTGGTCGCACCTATGGCTTCCATATAAGAGCATTTAAAATCATATTAAGGTGATGAGGGAACTGTTAGTGCTAGAAATTGTTCCTAGACTACCACAAGAACAAGCTAACACAATCTCAAATAGAAATAGAATAAAATTGGTTTTTAGGGTTTTGGTTTAAAAGTTCATCATCAAGGAGGAAAAACAATAAAAAACTAATACATAACTGAATCATGCAAGTTGGATAAACCAGGGATCAAACACATCCCAATAAGCCATAAACATTACACATAAAATACTAATTCCACCCACAGGCTACAAGCATTTACATGAATAAACCTTTAAACAGAAAATCAAATTGTAGATTGAGCAATCAACCTGATTAGAAATGAAAAAGCATGAAAGGTTAAAAGGGAATATCAGTTTATATATAATAAAAAATAGCCATCCACTTACATAAGAGTTATATGTGCTAGCTTGAGAAATCAAAGCTCCAAAAGCCTCTCGTTGAGTGAAAAATCCAACCATTGCATTGTATGCATGTCTTCCTTTTATCATTACAAAGGTAAATTAGTTCCATAAATACCTTCTAGGTCGAAATTTGAAATAGTTACATCAAATAGTTACATGATAACTCAAAATATTTAAAGACAATTAACCCAAAAATAGCAAATCAGATTTAGGGAAATTTGGTGAATTTCTGAAAATTTTGGTCTCAAATACGCCTTCATATCTCTCGATATCAAACACCTGCGCAAAACATGAGAGAGGTTTTTTTAGATGTGTTTGTTGCGAAAAAAAAACCTCTCTTTTTTTTAAAACATCCCCTCCAATTGATTGGAATGTGTTTTGAAAATTTGTGACTAAAATAGGAAATTATTAAATAATTCAAACCCTAAAAATAGGCCACAAAGATGAATTTGAATCTCTCAAACGATAATTTATGTTGCAAAACTGAGAGAGGTTTTTATGAATGAGTCCATTTTGGACACAAACCTCTTTTGGTTTTCCATAACTAATTTCCATCATGTCGTAATATGCTCCCAATGATAATGACAAAAACAAGAAAAACAAAGCTGCTACATGGATCTCCTCATGAAAAGATTTGACAAAGGGCACATAAATGAGGGTTAGATTATAAAGAAAAACTTGGAATAAAATTTTATTATAAGTTTTTGAAAGCTTAAAGATATATATATCAACTAATAAGCCTAAAATACAAACTGTAAAACTAAAATAATGAAATAATTCAACCATTAAAAACATTAAACCCAACAAAAATTACTGATTTTCAAAAATTCTTAAAATCAACATAAAGTGTAAAATCATTTTAAACTAATGGTTGAAAATTAGAACAAAAAGAACAGATAAACTAAGAACAAGATTTAGTTATAACATTTAGCTCTTGCCGCGAGATGAAGTCCTCCTTATGAGGATTCAAGAACCTGTAGACCTTGTGCCTTATTCATTGGGTGATGGAATCATTTACCAAATGTCAAGAAATTTCTTAAAATCTGAACACATACCTCTGAAATGACAAAATACTACTACAAACCAACATACTGAAAAGAATCTACATGCTCATATATCGATATTATTTTTTCTATTTACTCCTACTTCTAATCAGAGGAAACAACCCAATTAAGTGTAATCATAATTCTAGTGAAGCCAAGAAACCATTTGACTAAGAATCATAAATCCATGCATGGTACTGTTTGAGAAGACTCACAAAAGATTTGATAAATGCAATAAAGAGTCTGTAGTAAGCTGATACTTATGACTGGAAATAGGAAGTATGCCAAAAGATGAAGCATTAGAAACATTTGAAAAATACAACTCCATCAAAGAAGCCATGAGATCATGAAAATCATGAAACATTATTCCTTCATGTTGTTCAAAAAGAATGGACTGCAAATGGGCATCCGCAATTCTCAATACTCTAGGAGATAATGCAATAAGAGAAACATGTATAAAATCTTCGATTCTGTTGAGCTCATCCAGTTTTATATCTTCCACTAACCCAAGCTGACTGATTTCTGAAGAGTGATGCTTAACTAATGAGTACTGAAAGAATCGTTGTAGTATTTCTTTATATCCATAAAAAATTGGCATTTTTTCATAATGGGTTTAGCAGCAAAGTTATCACAGCCATGGATATTAGACACATCTAATATTACATTCAAATTATCTACAGTTTGGCTGCTATCAATTTGAGAGTCAAAGCAATTCAGAATTTTTTCTTGTTGAGTAAAAAGTTTGGAATATAATTCACCTACAATCGGTTTCTGCTGATGATGAAAATTTTGATTTAAAACATCAATGTATTCATTATATTCATCATAAATTGAAGCATTCTCTTCCTCTCCATTGCTGTTATTTTTAAACTTTGGCTCCAGAATGGAAATGAAGGGCTCTTCAAACTGCTTCTCGACCTTTAAATAAAACCCTTGACCAAAACTTGAGCAAATAAAATTCTGAAAGTGACCATAAATCAAGAATGACAAATTATTTCTTATATAAATAGTAAGAGGTTGAAGAGCAGCAACTTATTCTTCATAACATGATAATCTCATAGCAGGAGCTAGGAAATTTCTAGTATAATCAACTGAAAGTATAGTATCATCTAAAACATCAGCAAACTGATATGAAGAATCAACACAAGCATCATTTATATCCTTGTTCATATGAAAATCTAAAAATGATGAAGAAAACTGTCTTATATCTGAATGATTGCTATATTCTTCTTCCTGTTCCTAAGCTTATATGTCTTCGACATGATCCTGATCTCAAAGCATTTTGCATGCTCGGATGTTCTCCTCCACTCCTTTTTCATCCTCAAACAATTGTGTTAAAGATGATGATTTCCTTTCTAACAGGAAAAATGCAAGATATAAATTTTGAACCATAACATAATATACCATAGCAAGTTTTTTCGAAGGTCTGATCTCTGTAGGAATACTGATATAAAAACTTTGAAACCTATAATTAAATTTAGTAATTGGCTCATCATTCTCTCTTTTCAAAATATAAAATTCGGAAAGAAATTGATCATAAGATTTATTCTTACCCAAATACTTCAAAAAGACATCGTGTAACTCTTCCCACGATCCAATTGAATCAACTTTTAAATTTCGGAAGCAAAACCCAGCATCTATAGCAAAGGATTTTGAAAATAACCTCATGACAACATCCTCATGCATGATTTCAAAATTATCAATGAAATTATGAAAAGATCATAAATGCTTCTCTGCTGTAATATGGTATTTTCTAGTAAAATGGGGAAGATATTCAACAAAGTAGGAAGGGTAAGGATGTAAGAGAGATGGTAGCCTAAGAGGTACATATTTTGTCTGATTCTAGACTGAAAATCTGTGACTTGAAAATGAGGCTTAACAAACTGTTCACAAGTTTCAACAGTGACGATAGAAGGTAATGGATCAACTTTATTTTCTACCAGATGACCAAAATAATCAGGTTCAAGAGATATGGGTATATGTATATCATGTTGCACATGTATTTCAAATGAAGGAGTAATAGAAACATCAATAAAACGAGAAGAATGCAGACTTTCTTCTTCCAAAGAGGGATATGTACTTGAAGGTTTATGATCATTGTAATAGACAAAACAAAAAATATTTCTTTTGACATGCAATGGGAAAGACAAGAAAGAACTGATGAATAAGAACAAAACTCATGGAAGAAAGTAACAAGTTGATACCCAGTCTTTCCGTTTAGCTTCTTCATTTTTCTGTCAACAAAATTCTCCTTGCAGTGGAATTTTTAATTGTGGAGTCGCCAAGCAGATGAGTGCAGTCTATCTCTATGTATTTCTCTTGTCTGCCATCAAGAGCAATATCTGTGTCATTGTGGTTATTCCTAGGGAAAATAATCTTGATTTCAATCACTGACAATGTCTCTAAAGATGTTAGTTATAGAAATTGTTCCTAGACTACCACAAGAACAATCTAACGCAATCTCAAACAAAAATAGAATAAAATTGGTTTTCAGGGTTTTGGTTTAAAACTTCATCAGCAAGGAGGAAAAACAATAACAAACTAATACAGAACTGAATCATGCAAGTTGGATTAACTGGGGATCAAACACATCCCAATAATCCATAAACATTACATATGAAATACTAATTCCACCCACAGGCTACAAGAATTTACATGAATAAACCTTTAAACAGAAAATGAAATTGTAGATTGAACAATCAACCTGATCAGAAATGAAAAAGAATGACAGGTAAAAAAGGATTATCAATTTATATATAATCAAAAACAGTCATCCACTTACATAAGATTTATATGTGCTAGCTTGAGAAATCAAAGCTCTGAAAGCCTCTCCTTGAGTGAAAAATCCAACCATTGCACTGTATGCCTGCCTTCCTTTTATCATTACAAAGGTAGAGTAGTTCCATAACTACCTTCTAGGTTGAAATTTGAAACAATTACATCAAATAGTTACATGATAACTCAAAATATTTAAAGACAATTAACCCAAAAATAGTAAATCGGATTTGGGGAAATTTGGTGAATTTCTAAACATTTGGATCTCAAAGACGCCTTCATATCTCTCGATTCGGGACACCTGTGAAAAACGTGAGAGAGGTTTTCTTAAATGAGTCTATTATGAACAAAAATATGTCTTGGTTTTTAAAAATTTCCCTTCAATTGATCAAAATGCGTGTAGGAAATTTGTGACTAAAGCAAGAGATTATTAAATAATTCAAACCCTGAAAATAGGACACAAAGATCAATTCGAATCTCTCAAACGATAACAGATGTTGCAAAACTAAGAGACGTTTTTGTGAATGAGTCTATTTTGGACAAAAAATGCTTTTGTTTTTCTAGAATTCATTTCCATCACCTCGTAATTTTCTCCCAATGATAATGACAAAAACAAGAAAAACAGAGCTGCTACAGGAATCTCCTCATGAAAATATTTGACAAAGGACTAAAAAATGAGTGTTAGATAAAGCAAAACTTGGAATAAACTTTTATTATATTTTTTCGAAAGCTTAAAGATATGCATATTAACTAATAATCCCTAAATAAAAACCTTAAAACTAAAATAATGAAATAATTCAACCATTAAAATCATTAAACCCAACAAAAATTGCTAATTGTAAAAAATTCTCAAAATCAACGTAAAATGTAAAATCATTTTAAACCAACAGTTGAAAATTAGAACAAAAAGAATAGATAAACTAAGAACAAGATCTAGTTATAACATGAACCACACATGAAACACAATCTAAATCAATTAGAAGGAAACAATGCACCTATAAACTTCTCATCTTCAGTATTAGGTAACTACTTTGTAGAAATCGAAACTGGAAATTATCAAGCTGAAGAAGCCAGTCTTGAGTCAGACACACAATATGAACTCCTTCATTTTCCATGGACTGATAATATTGATTGCAATATAGTTAAATTAGTTTCTAACTTAGAAAGAAACACTAATCCAATAGATTTAGAAGATAGATTTTGGTTTTTGTACTTTGACGGTTCCAAAACGCAAGAGGGATTAGGAGCAGTTTGTGTCCTGATTGATCCTAAAAAGAACAAACAATTTCTCTCTTATTGACTAGAGTTTGAATGTATGAATAACACAACTGAGTATGAAGCTCTAGTATAGAGCCTGAGAAAAGTCCTTAATCTTAAAGTTAGAAATTTAAAATTATTTGGTGATTATTAGATGATTGTCAGACAAATTAGAAACACAATTCATTTTTTGTCACCACACTTAAAAGGATACCAAACTGAAGTTTGGGACCTGATAAAAAATTTCAATGCTTTCAATATCAATTCAATTCCTATATTGTAAAATTTTGTAGCTAATTTTTTAGTTTTTTCTGTTACAAGGTTAGTACTCACTAATAACAAATGCTAGACTATTGAAATCATTTTCAGGGCATTGATACCAGACAAATGTTACAAACTTGAGAGTGTTTGATGATGATAAAAAAATCATAGATTTTCTAATAAATGATGAAACTTTCAAGGACTCAGTGATTGACAATGACGAACATCAAGATAATATTCAAAGTGGAAATTTCATGCCTAAAGGAGTGAGAAAATTGGAATGGATGTTTGATATAGACAACAAATTCATAAGACCTACTGTCATACTGATTTTACCACACGAGGTAGATCACACATTTATGGCCTTCCCTGTCCCTTTGCAGACTCTTTGGACCCCATGGACTTATATTATGCTTTGATGTTCCAAGATAATCCCCCAAAATTGCCTATTTATACCTTTACATGACTTTTAAAGAATTACTTACGTGTATATGCAGCTTTTGATCTCAAACCCACGTACATTGGGATGTGTACAAAATGACAAATATTTTTGGAGTTTTCCTCATTCAAGTCCCAATAAATTGACTCTTGGCCTTCCAAATGCCTTGAGAATGCTCATATTCAACCCTCCATTACCTCTTTGGAGTGCTATATAAGGAACCCCTTGGATACATTGAAATATGAGAAATTGAAGAGTAAGGAAACTATAGTCCATTATTGCCTTAGTTTTTCTTATACTTGAGTTTGCATCCCTTTGTCCCTTAGAGAACATAGTGTTCTTCCCAATATTTCCTTTAATTTTTAAGCTTGCTCTCGAGAGATGGAGGATTGAAGTGGTGGAAGCCTAGGTGGAGGACTCAGTTTCTCTAGTTCGTAGAAGTACCGACATAGTTTGTCACTATTGTATCTCTAATTTATTAATAGAAAAATATTTTCCTGTCCAATTCATGTGCATTTTGAATATGAATATTGAATTCATGGATGTATTTAATTTCTTATACATGATTGATTATATATTCTAGAGTAGTGCTAACACTTTGATATATATCATGCTTCCTTTGTTTGTTGTTGTTGAGAGCAAATTATAATTGCAATTGCATTGGAAAATCTCAATGGGGATCTACTTCAACCGTCCAAAACAAGGTATGATTTTATATCCCCTAGTGTTAGATTTGCTTATTGCTCTTGTGTATTGGGAACGCTTGATTTTTGGTGTCATATTGTATGTTAAGGTACCCCGAAGCCATAGGAAGTTTCTCTCCATAACAGAATTGGAAACTTTGCTGGGGAGGTTCCTAGTTGTTTTTCTTGGGGATTGGGTATCCAAATTTCTCTTTATATCTCTGGTTCTGTGTCGAGTCTGGAGCTACGTTTTCCTAGTAGTGTCTTGTAGGAGTAATTTGGTATTGGCTTATCGGTTTTCCCTCTTTTTCTTCCTGTGCACGAGTATTTTCATTACAGTCACATATACACTCG
The DNA here is from genome assembly GCA_001517045.1 of Pseudotsuga menziesii. Taxonomy (NCBI): domain Eukaryota; kingdom Viridiplantae; phylum Streptophyta; class Pinopsida; order Pinales; family Pinaceae; genus Pseudotsuga; species Pseudotsuga menziesii. The sequence continues at coordinate 367,481 of LPNX010789418.1, read as the reverse complement.
ATTTTCTCTTTAATTCTCATGTATATACGTAGGTTTACTGCATACAGTTGCATATGCTTTTGTTTTGAGATTTATTTGGGAGATTGAGTGTTTTTGGGTGAGTTTTGATGATTGTTGAGTATTCTTAGGTACTCTTGGTGTCTATATACAGCCTATGTTTTTGGTCAGAGACCCCTTTTGGTTTATTTTCAATTAGGTTTTGATCTTGTCATTCATTTTTTCCTTTTTGTTTTGGGATTAGTGCATTAGGTATCTTTTATCTTATTCCCTTTCTTGGCTGCTATTTGTGAGTGGTATCAGGGTTTGAGAGTTGTAGAGTCTATTATTGCTTTTTATATCTCATTTATTTCAAAAAATACAAAAATATTTTTCTTTTGCATAATTGTGCATTCTTGCATTTTTTCACTTGCATGGTACTTGCATTAGGTCTGCTTATTGAATTATAGTTAGGTTTTCATTTAGGAATGATTGCATTCTCATTTGAAGGGAAAAACTTGCATTGGCATACCATATTTTTCCTTCTACAAATATTGCACTTGGAATTTTTTGTTAGGTGTGCACATTTATTTCACTGCTTAGTCCGAATATCATTACTTGCACTACCATTTCCCTTTGAGTAATTGCAGCCATTAAAATCAACGCTTAATTAAAAAGAAATACACATTTTTCTTTTATAGGGTTTACCAACAAGATTAGGATTTAGAGTCTTGGAATAGTTCATTGTGAGTTAATTCTCCAAGACTACTAAACAAAAATAATTAGGTATTTGTCCAGCTTAGAGTGAGAAATCCTTGGTATAATTAGTGTTTCTCAGGAAGCTCCTCATACACAGGAGTCAAGCACGAGGTAGCATGCATGATTGTGATTGGGATATCCCTTGGTCACTTTTGTGAGCATCGAAGATATTTCTAGAATTGTATTCGTATCTGGGGGCACTTTCGAGAGTTTTAGTATTTTATACCCTGCCCATACGGTCAATCCCTCTTGCGACTATCCACCTGAGCATTGATTATATTAGGGTGACCTTATTTTCCTTACCTAGGTATCGCAGGGGGTACTTGTAGAGGTTATTTTGTAGGTGTTCTAGCCAGGTAGGGGTCAGACACCATGGCCTCTTTACTCGTTGAACCTAAGGGCCACTATAATTGGTTATGAACCTTTACTTGTAGTGTATGGGAGTCTCAAGCCTCTCCTAGGTGAGGAATACCTTCTGCATTCGGGAGCTTACATATCCTCCCCTTCGTTTTCTTGGTTTTTGGCTGTAGATTTTCTTAGGAGTGTGCTTTTTGTACACTATATTGCTTAGGGTTTTGTAGTTAGTTTGAGTCTTTTCTTTTTGTTGAGTCATAGTGGATTCAGGCATGACACTTCATTGTTTTCATTGTTTAGCAAGACTTCTGCCTTCTACATCTTCTCCTCCTTTAGGAGAGAGATCCAAATAGTCCAGGAGGACTAAATCTCACATTGATTCACCCACAGATCTCATCATGAGTGACCATGAGCCTGAGATCCTGAAGATCCATTATCTTCCACCTCCCGTATGGGAGGTTGAACATTCATGAACATATGGAACTCCGGTAGGGTCTGAACCTTCTATGGTTGGGACATTTCTTGATGATCCATCACAATTCTTGGACTACATGAATGCAAATTACCGGTATTTGTCATGTAGTATGAACCATGAGACTCACCATGCACCCACTAGCACTAGCACAATAAGGTATGGCATGCGAGACCTTCCCGAGACTAGTTTGACACCCAATGTCTGATCAGGTTTTGACCCTGGTGTTGATCCTAGGGGCACTTCCATTCCTTTCCAAGCAGAGAGTTTTGGTAGCACTAGTCATATTACACCTTCCATCCTTGCGGTGCAGGTTCTTTCACACATACATGTTAGGCCTAGTACTGTCATTCCTATTTAGGGGACTGATCGTAGACATGTGAATATTGGGGTCACCAGTTATATTCCTTCCCATATTCCATAGTCTTCAACATTGGTTCCTTCGAATGCATTTTTTATGAAATACCTTCTTCCTAACTCACATGGTCCTTCAGGATGGAGTTATACCATTAGTCATGTTTGTCCCACGTCTAGTCATACCGTAGTGTCACAAGGCCATGTTCTTCCTTATGTGTTAACCGAGTATGTACCATATTATAGATAGTCTTATGGAGCATCCTATGGAGCATCTTATGGATAAACCTATACAACTTATGGGTCTCGGTATCAACCCGCTTATCAGTCTCCCAACTATGGCTTTGTAGCATCCTAGCCTCAAGGTACTCCAAACTATAATATGAAACCCTATATGGGTCAAATGGGAGGAGGTTACTATGCCACTGACAAAGGCCATGGTGTCTATAACAATCAAATATATGTTAAACAATCCTATCATGGAGCATGGAACCAAATGGATCAGCCTTATCTCCCTTTCCTTGCAACATTGAACTTATCTGACTTGTCGAGATTGACAAATGATACCGTGTCGCATGAACCGGCATGGCCAGTCATTCTCACCAAGCTTCCTTCGAGAACTCTTATCAACATTTTGGCAGGAAAAAGACACACATATATCTGATCACATTCAAGAGTGGCATAGACATAAGATACTGATTAAGGCATTTATTCCACCAGAGTTCATTTTGGAATGTTTCCTCAAGTCTTTATTGCCTTACATAGCGAAGGATGTTTCCACATCTGGAGTGAAAAATGAGGAAGAAGCTACCTTTAGATCTCAATAGATGGATTTGATTTATGCTCAATGTGGGCTCTTGTATGAGATCATACCAAATGCACCTAGATCCAATTTTGACCCTAAATTTAAAACTAGGGCACATGCTAATGGCATTGTTGGCTCTGAAAGTGCTAAGCCTGCAAGCTCAGTTACAAACAAAATGAATAATTTGTCTATTAACCAAATTGCATCGGGACAAGATACAGCTTCGTCTCATCCTAACCAAATGATGGATGTACTCTCAGTGCAATTGTCAAACCAAAAAGGTAACCAACAACCTGGATGGAATAAAAATAGAGGTAAAAACAATCGAAAGGGTGGTGATAGGAATGAAAATTATAATAATGAGAAGAACAACAATAATTTCGTGGGGGGAGGGTGGGGGGAGAAACCTAAGAGTAATGTTAAATTTCCTCGCACAAAACCCAGCTATGTTGATAAATCCTTTACCACAAAACCAAAATATGAACTTGAGGACCATGGATCCTGGTGGTGCTTCTGATGCGACTCCAAACCCGTCGGACACCGTTTGTGGCCATGGTTGCATTAATATGATGTCTTCCAAAATTTTTGTCACACATTTTATGGATTATGGTACATCGTAACCGAACCTACTCCACCAGAGAACCCTTTGCATATCAAAAAACCCAGTGATACACCTAAAGCTACACCTCGCATTCCTAAGGGATTCTTGAAGCGTCATAGGCACAATCCTAATAGGAAAGCCACCTAAAACTATTCTATTGTCAAGTATTTGGGCCAGAATCCTTGTGCAATGTCCACTTTAGAAGTTCTTTAGACTTTTCCTTTGCAAAGGAAAGCCTTATTGTTTTCTCTTGGGATGGCTGATGGAAGCTCTCCTTCGGTGATCAAATTTGAAAATCATGGATTCCAGCCTCACTTTCCTTACTACATGTCCCTTTTAGTTCATGTAGAGTGTCTAAACAACACCATCAAGTGCATAGTGATTGATGAAGGTGCTCCGACTTTCATGATGTCCTTGTCATGTTCAAAGGGGTTGGGTTCTCCTACGTTGTCTAAGTCAGGCACCATGTTAAATGCATTTAAAAAAAAATTGTTTTTGATACACGACATTATTCCTTCCTTTGAGGTCCAATTGGGAGGGAATACTACCGTGATCGAAGTCGAGGTGGTTTATGCACCCCTTGACTATAATATTTTACTGGGTAGGAACTGGATTTACAATATGCAAATAGTTGCATTGTCACTCTTCTGGGTTGTTTGTTTTCCTTTCGATGGGAATATTGTGATGATACATCAAAGATCCTTTGATAATTCTAGTTTGAAAGTATCATCAGGAACTTCTATCCTATTTATCGATCATTCTTAGCCAGTAATTGAGAATGTTGGGGTGGGCATGTATCCTTCACTAATGGGAACTTTTAGTTGTGTCATGCCTGTTCTTATGATCGATTCTATTCATGGCAATGCTTCAATGTCATTGAGTTCAGTTCCTTTTTGCACTTCCAATATGGATGATCTTGGGACTCTTCTTTCTCCTACTACTTTGGGTGATTCTATACCTGCCAATACGGACATGCCATTGTCTACAACTATCATGGCTTATCAAGATCATCTTGATTCGATATTAGATTCTAGTCCTTCCTCTTCACGAACGGAGGAGGAGGACCCTTATGAATTTCCTACTTAGGTAGTGTCATCATCTCACTCTCCTGAATTCCTCTATGACATCTTTCCATCGAACGAGGATATTATAGAGGCTATGTATGTGTTAGAACAACCTTGGGGAGAGTTGCATCATAGATCTTATTTTCTCCCTAAGCTTGATGATATTGAGTGTGATGAATTTAAGGCAATATTTAGTGAGAAAATTGGTAGGCTCGTGGTCCCATTAGGCTCTCTTATCAAGTATGCTGAATGGAACATGGCTAACTTGCCACCAACTATACCTATCAATATTTCTTGCATTCCTGGTAGGATTGACAACGTGTATAATGGGCAGATTGTCCCCCCTATGAGATTAGAGAATACACCAATAATTTTAAATAATTTTGAGATGTGCTCACTTGGTTGTATGAATAAATATCAGGAATTGACCTTGGCATTGTCAAACATGAAATCAAAACCTATCTGGATGCTAAACCTATTTGACAACATTTGTGTGCAATGAATCCTAGGAAAGCACCCACTATTAAGGATGAGGTAGAGAAGTGACTCAAATATGGCTTCATCTATCCCATTCCCTTGATGAAGTGGGTGTCAAACCCCATTTCAGTGGATAAGAAGTAGGAAATGATCCACGTATGCACTAATTTTAGATATTTGAGTCGCTCCTGTCCTAACGATAACTTCCCCACACCATTTATTGATCAAATTTTGGATGACTGTGTGGGGAGTGAAGTTTTCTCCTCTATGGAAGGATTTTCTGGATATAATTAGATTCAGATTAAACCTAAGGATGAACATAAGACTGCTTTCATTTGTCCTTGGGGTACTTTTGCATACCAAAATATTCCCTTCGGCCTTAAAAACATCAAAGAAACGTTTCAATAGGCTATGAACTTTTCCTTTCACGATCTTAAAAATATTATTGAAGTGTATTTCGATGACTTAGCTTCTCACTCTTAGATCAGGGTGCGTCATCCTTATCACTTGCATTTGGTTTTTGAAAGATGTCGTCATTATCAAATTCGGTTAAATCCTCATATGTTCATATTTTGCGTGAAGGTTTGTCGCTTACTAGGGTTCAGTGTTTCCAAGGAGGGTATAAGAGTCAATCCTTTGAAGGTTGAGGAAATACTTCAATTGTCTCCCCCATGAAACATTAGACATCTTCAATGTTTTCAAGGTATTGCAAACTTCTTGCAAATATTCATGGTCAATTCTTCCAAATTGACTAAAGGCTTCATGCATTTGTTGAAGGAAGACAACCTGTTTATTTGTGATGAGCGAGCCTAGGAGTCTTTCGATGCTTTGAAGAGAGCGTTGGCATCGGCCCCTGTGCTTAGTCCACCCGACTATAGCCATGACATTTTGATATATGTGGCTGTGTCTCAATAGACTATTGGTATGCTATTGGTTGAAGAGGATGAGGAGCTTCATGAGCATGTCATCTACTATATTAGCCAAAACCTTATTGATGTAGATGTTCATTATACCCATGCTAAGAAGTTGGCCTTAGCCACCGTCCATGTGGTTCAACATTTGAGGCATTATATCCTTCTTCACCAAAATCTTGTTATAGCTCACATTAATCCATTTCAATTCAACCTTACCAGAAGGATTATAGTGGGAAAGTATAATAAATGCATTGTGATATTGCAAGAATTAGACCTTGAGTTTGTTTTGGTGAAGTCAAAGAAGTCATTGATTTTACTTGAGCTTATATATGATTTTCTGATTTTGGATGAGGGAGAGGTTCATGAGGACTCTTTCGTTGATGAGCACATTTTTATCATTTCAACTGTGGACCCATGGTATGGGGAAATTATATTCTACTTGAAGACTTTGAAGGTTCTTTCTCACCTCTCATGAGATGAGCATCGATGACTACGTCATCTAGCGAAGAATTACCTCATTGTAGGTAAAACTTTGTATCATCGTGGGGTTGATTCCATTTTACGTCGTTGCCTAACTCACGAAGAGGCTAAGTTTTTTATGAATGCTTTCCACAGAGGGACATGTGGTGGTCATTTATCTGGGATTTCTACAACTCAAAATATTTTGAGAGCGAGATATTTTTGACCGTCCATCTTTAAATATTTTGTTAATGCTGTCAAGCGATGCCACCATTTCTAGGTGTTTGCATGGAATATGCACTCACGTCCTGCCCCTTCACATCTGATTATCACGGCTAGTCCCTTCACTAAATGGGGGTCAATTTTATGTATTGCAACCCAGCTTTAGATGGGGGGCACCATCACATTATTGTGGTTGTTGACTATTTCACAAAATGGGAAGAGGTTATTCCCACAATTAAATATGATGGTGAGACAACCGCACATTTTGTATTCAACTAGATTATCATCCAGTTCGATATTCTAAGGGAGCTTTTCACTCACCATGGGAGGAAATTTTAGAGCAAGATGATGGAAGATTTGTCTTTGAAGTTAGGGTATAAGAAAGAGCATTCATATTCTTACTATCCTCAAGAAAATAGACATGTTGAAGCAGTGAATAAGTCACTCAAGTCCATTCTCCAATGAACCATCCCACAAAGCAAGTCCAATTGGCATATTATGTTAGATCCTTCTTAGTGGGATTATTGAACCACAGTTAAGACTGTCACTGGTTCTTCTCCCTATCATATTGTGCACGGGGTGAAGTCAATCTTACCAGTTGAGTGAAAAATCCCTTCATTGAAGCTAGCCATGGAGATTTTACTAGACACTTCCACAGTGGAGGAGCGTTTGGTCCACTTGGAGTAGCTTCATGAGCAACGACGAGATGCATTAGTGGCTCTTGATATTAACAAGCATCGCGTTAAGGTCTAGTACGATAAGTCTGTCTATCCTAGGAGGTTTTGTGATGGTGAATTGGTTATTTTTTGGCACCAAGCTAAGGAACCCTTGGGGGAAGGAAATTTTAATCCCATGTGTCATGGTCCTTACGTGGTTAAGCGGGTGTTAGAGAAAGGTTCCAATGAGTTAGTTGATTATGAAGGGATAGCCTTGGCAGAGCCTCGAAATGGGCTATATCTAAGAATTACTATGCATGATTCTCATCGGAGGCTGATTTTTTGTATATTATTGTACATTTTCATAGCTTAGTTTTGGTCTACTTATGGTGATCAATTTTGTTGACTAGATTCCATTTGTTGTGGAAGATTCAGACAAAGTCTTCAGTTTATGTAGGATTCACTGATGGTGCTAGCCGCCATGCTCAAAACTCAACTTGGACTACTTTGGTGATTTATTCTCCTACGGGTCAAGTGTTGTCTTCAAGAGGCATTTGTCTATGGCCTTCATCGAACAATATTGCAGAGTATAGTGTCATTATTGAGTTATTGCATGATGCCATTTCACATGGTATTCAATCTCTTGAGGTACGTTTTTATTTGCGGTTAGTGGTTTCATAGCTGAATGGCTTGTATCATGTTAGGGATACAACTTTGTTACAAAGGTTCTTGCGTGTCAGGTTGCTAGAATGACAATTTGAGAACATAAAATACATCCACATTACAAGAAAATTTAATCAATTTTTTGAGTCATAATCTAACTATGTACTAGTTTGGAATTTGTTTCATGGATGATAAAGCATTCACAAACAAATTTACACATGTAAATAAAATAATAACCAATCATCATAGGTATTTTTCATTAAAATATATGTCCAAAAATGTGGTGTCATAATACATAAGTGTCATATACAAAAATGGGGCTTCCAAGCCACCAATATATGCTACATGGTCATACATAAAATACACCCAAATCCTCTAAGCCTGTGGGGGAGGAGGATGCTGATCATGGTAGCACACTACGGCTCTAGCTAGCTGGTGAAATAAATGAACCCATGCGTGTGGTACTCCAACCACTTGGAGATGCATGGCCTCAAGAAATTCCTCAACTTGCGCCATGGGAAATCTATGTGTCAATCAAATGAAGTTTGTGTGAATGCTTTGGAGTGTACGCTCTGCATCCACACCCATGATATCATCTCCTTTTCCCCTCCGTCGATAACAAGGGAAACCATCTAGAGTTTTTGGTCCCACATCTGTCTGTACATGACAGAGTATCATGATATGTCATCATACCAAATATTTTTTTTATTCCATATATCAAAAAACACAAAAAAATTAATAATTCAAAAAAAACGTTTGTGTCGGGATTCGTTACCTATATCTCCATATGCAGAGACTGGTGGAGTGAGCATGTCTGGGTCTCTACAGAAGTCTATCCCTACATAGGGGCAGTCATTTATGTTGATGATCTTCCTATGCCACTATAGAAATAAGTCTAGTGGGTAGGATTTGTCCACCCACCCCCCTCCTAATCTCCACATGACGTTTTCCCAGCGTAGATGATCCCGATCTTGAACTCCATGTGGGGAAATATCAACCCTTGGTGATCCAACTCCCAACATTTTTTGTATCTGGGACACAATAAACATCAATGTACTCATCTATAGTGAGCCCACCTCCTAGCACATGAGCTCATAGTTTTACCACTTCCCCTGTTAGATACAATCTTGTAATGAGGTAAAATTCCTCAACCTTGAGGCTAAGGGGCATCCTGTCTAACTGAAATGTCTCTGAGTCAGGATCCCAGTAATCCACTAGAAGCTGGAGTAGCCTTTTCTTTTCCCTTAACTTCCAAGTCGCCAAAAATTGTATAGCCCACAAGCCCTCAGTGTTTGTTGAGCCGTTAGATCAACTTGCATGCCCTCTTCAACATCTCCACATTCACGCTCTCTTCACTCTAGAACCATTCTCCAAAACAATTTCCAAGTTCCATTAGATTTTTCCTTTGAATTTCTTGTTTACGACCCTATATGCGACTATTTTCAAACTAGTCATGTACATACATGGGTATCGTGGTATTTTCCACGTATACCCAACCCTATAGGAGATTTTTCTCTTTTCACACACCTAGGGGGGGAATGTGGCAGAAATATTCAAGCCACTAGGTGTGTCCTTGGAGGAAAGTATCAAGTCAAGGCTATCACCTTGTTCTTGACTCATCCATTTAGGCAGATTCCTAATGAAGCCAAGGGGGGGTAGACCCTACAAGTTACTAAGGATGGTTACTTAGATGATGATGGTATTAAGTGAGTAAGTTTTTTAGGAGTTTTGATTTAACAATTGTAAACAATAGATAGCGTGATTAGACAATAAAAAATAAGCATGATACAACACCCAATCACGTATAAATTGAACGAAATAAATAGTTGACAAGTTCCTTAAATGGAGCCAAAAATAATTAAGAGTTCTTGCAAGTGCTATAGTGAATGTTGTGCAATTGTATCTTGGTACGTTTAAAATTAATGTGAAAAAATGAGTGAACTAATTAGGAAGGGGGGGCTCCATATATACCCTAGGGGTACTTCGAGTATGTCCAAAAGTAATAATCGATAAGGCTACTCACAAGGAATGTGTGGGATGGATGGATTCTTTGAGACTATGTTCGTAGTACACCCGCTAGGATGTAATAGAGATCGACACCTTGAGGTCATTGTCCAGTAGTTCCCACTTCCTTTGGGTATTTTTCCACCGTTTACAGTTTAATCGAGGCGTTGAATTTTCTCCTACGGTAGTTAATTGGGAAAGTGAATCCTAATTATTCTAGTCACTCACTTTTCTTTTAATGCAGCTTGACTAATTAGATGAACTGAAGCCAAGTGCGGTGCATACACATTGGAGTCTTGTAAATTTTAGTAAAATTAAGAGCTTGTTCTTGTAAAAAAAAAGGGCCCTATAGGAATATCTTTCGATACAAGTGGAACTCAATTGGGAAATGAAGGAGGGGTAATTTTACTATTTGCTTGTGAAAAGTAACAATGAAAATAGAAGCAAAAACACACACCACATGTTTTCTAATTAATCCTACCACGATCCTCTTTCACCTTTTGGTTCAATAGGGGATTCGTGGGGTAAGTATTAGTATTAATTTGATTTCAAAATATGAAATAATGACAAATATGATCAAAGCATACAATCTTGCATGAAAATACTAAGCTAGAGGAAAAAATGGGAAAAAGTGCAAAAAAGTGAAATAAACGCGGACCCCCCCAGGGGGGATGGGGAGTGGGGTCGAAAGAGCCTACTCGAAGTGATTATTTATTATTAAAGGTTACAATATAAGAAAAATAATTGCATTTTTTTCCTTGATATTTTGGATCCAATGGCTTACAACAAGCCTAATAAGGAAGCACAACAATGGGGGAATCCTCTGGGAAGCTCTGGTTCACCCAAGAGTCGGAAAATGAGAAGAGTATCCTTTTATTTTTTGTTAAATATGTATAAAAACCAGAAATATATTCAAATAAAATGTTCCCCAAAACACTTTAAAAGTGTTTTGGGTCACCAAACTAATTACCAAAAAAAAAGACTAAGTTAAAAATTGTTAAAAAGGAACAATTTAGTTTTGCAAAAAGGAACCAAGGAAAGAAACATTTCCTTGGGATCTTGGCTTGTATTTTGGGGAGCCAATATGATGTGCATTTTCTTGCAGAATTTAAATCTTTAAAGAACGAAAAAATAAGAAACTACCTTATGAGCAAGCTTTAGATCTGCGATTTAGCTACTTGCAAAAAGGAATTTCTTCACCTAGAGCTATTTCTAAAATATGATGTTCTTTATGAAATTTCAAATCTACGCAAAAATCCTCTTAGGAACTAGATTTAACAATGTACAAGAAATTTTTAGAAGTAGATATGATCATAAGAGGATGAACAAGTAACTGGAAGATTGATTTTAATCAAATGGAGGAAGAGAAGGCGGAAGGCCTGTTGCTTGATAGATCTACAAGGGAAAATTGTTAGTGGAATGCATAGGGGTAATGTCTCCACAAAAATGTTAAATGTACAATGGATTCAAAATATATCCACAGCTCGTCCAATACTTGACACCTGAAAGATAAACAAACAACCCTGCACAAAACCTTATAGATCTAGATATATATATATATGAAAAAAAAATACGATAATTACATGCAAATAAGCTTATTAAACATGTATAGTCTAGATATTCAAACACATATGCTATGAGATATAGAAAAAAAAAGTAATCTTACTTTCCCAAATACACTCCTATTGATTCAGTTGAATCGTTCAAGCTAGCCAAGGTTCAAATGCAGAAATTGAGAGGAAAACTGACATCATCAATAGCCACAAGACAATGCTTATTCCACACACATGAGAGCATTACACCATTTAGCCTCCAAATATTATTTATTCAAACAATGAAAATATTACAACAGTATTACAATAGCAAGCCTATTCTCTCCAACTCGAACTAACTTCAAGAAGGGAATGGAAGCCTTAATTTATAGCAAAAACATGCCCACTAGCCCAAAGGGGGTGCAAATCCTGACTCGAAGAGGAGCTGGGAGATGATCTGTAGTGAACTGGGTAATATTTGAAGTGAATCAGGCAGTTTGGGTGTTCCACCTCTCACCCGAGGCACCACCAAACCACCTATCAGATCACCCAACTCATCCTGAATGGATAACACAACACAATTTGCCCCATGAGGGAGAGAGACGACCTCCAAACCCTAGTGAACTAATAGAGGAGCTGAGAGGGACTAAAAATGATGCCTCGATCAAAGAAAAGTCCCAACAAAAACCAAGGAGGCCAATAGAAACTGATTTCAGTCAAATCGACTAAGAATGCACAGGTTTAGGAACTTGGATTTGCTCCATTATTTAATTAATTTTTAATTGAATTAATTAATATTTATTTTTTTTGGATTTTCTTACTTGAGTGATGAAGAAATCACTCAAAACATAGGAAAAGTGGGTTTATGGGTTTACCAGGTGCTCCGAGTAAGAAAATGAGCACCCCCAGGACTGAAGTTGACTTTTAACCCCACTTTTATTACAAGACCAATTTTTCCATTTAGACTATTAAAAAATAGCCTAAGTTTTGTGGAAAAAAAAAACTAGGGGACTTATCACATGTTCATATGACTCGACCATAATTCCTAGCATGTTTATACATCGACACATGGACTCTAATAACCTCAATAGGCCTAAATGTCCAACCGACCACCCCAACCTTGGAGGTATTGAGTGAAAACCTTAGAAATTATGAGTCATTTACTCACCAACCAATAATAACCAAGGGAAAAAACACTTAGGGCTGATCGGATTGACAAATGAGTCTAGGAGACCGAGTATTTTATAGACACTACCATGGTATAACATCTTATTACAAATCCCCCAAGGGGGTATGAACATGTGGTAGATAATAAAAAAAAACTTCCCAAAATCAAGTCTCAAGGTCTTCTGAAGTCCAAACAAATCATCTTTGTCGGGTTCACTAGGCTCACTTGATAACATCGACTAAGTATGAATTAGTAGGTAACATATGGCTCCATATAGGGACACATTCTCTAACTAATATTCTGATCAAAGAAGAGGATGTGAGAACTCTGGAATATATGGGTCCTGTGCAACAATTAAAGTTTATCAGTAACATGTATGTAAAAGAAACCAATTGGAAAAGAAGATTAATGTACAGAATTAGTATATAATGTACAAAAAGAAATATTTTACAAGACTAATATACAATAGAAAAAATTCAAGGTTATTGTTATGGTACAAACATCTATAATACAACAATATGATACATGAAATTTTAAAAATACATGCATGGAACAGTTTAGAAATTGGCCCTGAAACTACTGATGCCAATAAAGGCATCAAACCATCTCGGCGAAGAACATCTTGAGGAGAAATCCATTCACTGGTAGGATTAACCTTTCTCTTTCCAGGTCATTCAGATAGAAAGAATTTGTTCATGCTACTTCATCAATGATATATGGCCCCAACCATAAGCTGTCAAACTTTTCGTGTTTCCCGAGTTTCTCCCACCATTTGTCCCAATGCAATACTGTGTCACCTACTTGAAAGGATCTAGGCTGGGTAGATCTATCAAATGTTGTCTTGACTTTGTATGAATTTATGATACTCTTGTCAAGGGAATTTCTTCTACTTTCATATAACTCAATAAACTAGTTGATTATGTTTTGAATGGCATCCTGATCTGAACTAAAGGTCTAGTGAAGTCGATACATTAGAAGATTTAAGTGGACTGGTAAGGTGACATCTATGCCATAGAAAATTTCAAAGTGGATCCTTTTAGTTGAACTTTTATTTGTGATTCTATCGGACCATAATGCAAACTTGATCTTGCTATCCTAAGCCTTTTTATTATCACCCATAGTTTTCTTGATTATGGTCATTAAGTTTTTATTGCTTGACTCAGCTAGACAATTTCCGTGGGGATAATAATTGGATGAATGGGATAGGACAATGCCGTACTTGAAACAAAAGGATGACATCTCGGAGGAACTGAAGCATGGGCCATTATCTATGATGATTCTAGCCGACACACTGAATCTTGTGATAATCCTATCTTCTAGGAAATTGATTACTACAACATCGGTTGCCTTCTTGGTGGGTATTGCCTCTACCCACTTGGTGAAATAATCAGTGGTGGTGAGTATCAAATAATAACCATTGCTTGAGTTATCCTTGAACTTACCGATGAAATCAAGCCCCCACTTCTGGAAAGGGGCTTGGACTACTATTCGTTTTAAAGGCAAGGCTTTCATTTGTTTCTTTGGGGTGAACAAATAACACTGGGGGAAAACTATGACAGACTTGTGCACATTCAAAAAATGGTTCATCCAATAGTAGCCTTCTCTAAGGATTTTATGGGCAGTTGTCCTTGCTGCAAAATGTCCACCACAAAATCCTGCATGGAACTCAACCATGAGTTTTTTGGACTCAGGTTCATCGACACATCTAAGTATTAAACCATCAGGTTTTCTCCAACCCAAACCATCTTTTGTTAAACAATACTGAGTTTCCTTTAACCTTAATTCTCTTCTTTTATCGCCAAGTAGGTGATCAGGGCATGTAAGGTTACGGAGGAAAAAGATGATGTCGGTATACCAAGGGTGCTGCTCTAATCTATGAATCTTGTTTGATACATTGTTTTTGGATCACTGTTCTGGAAAATTATTCCTAAGGATTTTTCATTTCCTTGGGTCAACATATTTGCAAGACCCTGTCCCTTAATTAAGTTAGTAGGTTTTATCTCTAAATCATAATATTATATCTTTGAAACCCATTTACCCCTAATTCTTAGGAAATCTTGTTGAGACATGATATCCTTGAAAACTGCATGGGGTACATACCCAATGATTTTAGAGTATCCCACATAAGTTCTAAAATGTTTAAGGGACTTGACAAGAGCATAAGCATGTTTCTCCATGGTGGTATACTTCAACTATGAATGTTGCAAGGCTCTAGTCATAAAGGCTATAGGTTGCTCTTGTCCCTCCTTATTCTTTTGAAGAAAAACACCAACAATGTTTATGTAATTGTAACTTCGTAATGTATTCATCCATATATCTTAAGTATTGTACCCCAATGTTTATTTTGGGATGTGTCTGTAATGTATTTGAGTCATGTCACACCCTGATGTTGCTATCGGGTGGTTCTATAATGTAAACAATTCATGTCAAGTCATTGTGGGTAACCCTCCTATTGGTAAAGGGTTAAAGTCCTCGTAGTTGTGGGGCCCTAGGGTTAGTAGACTATCCTAGAGAATTCAACCCTATGTGAGTCATTGTAAGTCAGGGAAATAGTCCCCACCATTGTGTTAAGGATAACTCTCCTTGTTGGTCAGACAAGGAAAAGTCCCCACAAGTTGTGGGGCACTAGGGTTATTAGACACTCCTAGAGATGTCAACTCTAGTAATTAATTGTTAAGTGAGGCGGACATGTTGGAGTGGGTTTCAAGTGAATGAAAGAATATAAATAGAGAGTAAGCCTCTCTATTTATCACACACACACTCACTCATTGGGGTGCATGAGTGAGAGGAAAATTTGTTGGGACAAGAGAGAGAATACTGTTGTCAGGAGATCATATTTATGTTTTTTGGTTTTACTTTTGGTGCTGATTCTATCTCTGAGGAAGTTGCGGGGTTTTCTCCTTTATGGTTTCTTCAAGGAAAATTCTTTGTCTCTTATCTCTTGTGTTTTATTGTTGTGCATATTATTCTCTTAGTTAAAGATACTAAGATCATAATGATAGCTTGAATGATAAAAATATAACATGGTATCAGGGCTAACCTGAGAAGAAGACATTGTGCAGATGCAAAAGCTAGGGCTTCTTACTTTTTGGGTCTCTCTCCATAATCCATCAGCAAAAGTATGCTAGGATGACTCTCCATTGAAGGTCACATCTTTTTGTCGAAGCGGTATTTGAATACGAGCATTTTTAGTTTTGGTGCAGGAAATTAGGGATTCTTATAGAAGAGGAATTTTTGAGTGAGAATGGCATAGGATTTATCTCCTCATCAAAATCAAATTTTAGAGACTTGGGTTGATATTTTTGGTTGGGTATAACTCTAGGAAAGTAAAACCCTAGTTTGACCCCGAGCTGGAAAAACGCTAAAATACTAAAACTGATAAGTTTTGGTACGTTCACTATATCATGGGATTGGAGAAGGCTAAGAAGCTTAAAATTTCATAGGACAAAGATAAAATCCTGATTTACATTGTATATAAAATTCATCATCATATTTACCATATTTACCATATTCTCAGAGATATGATCCCTCCAAGTTAGAGTTCTAGCCTCTTCGAGGATTCAACCCTAAACAGGACACCTAGGAATAATTGCTATATCTTGGGATAAAAAGGTCCAAATGCAATTTCTGAAGCTGTTCTAGAAAGGAAATGGACTGTATGTTTTGTGGTCCGAGATTCAGACCCATAAGATGAAATAGTGATACGTGACAGTCCATACAATGTCATTGTTCTAAATAGTCCTGTAACAAGTCACCTTGGGAAAATGATCATAATTCCCAAGTGGTGAAACCAATTCTGACTAAACCTATGGTGTTGGAACAAGGACATGCGAGGATACCTTATTATGAAATTTTATACATAGAGGATTAGTAATTTCAGATAAACCATAGAAACAGTATCATGCATTTCTGCAAAAGAAATTGGTAAACTAGGGCTTCATGTTCTAGGAGCTTCCCTCCACTGTTTTCAAAAAATGAGTACATTGGATAGCTCAGATTTAATAGATCTATATTTCTATCTAATCAGGTATGAAATATTCAAAGTTTTGAGAATTAGGATTTCTTTGACAAACCCTAGATCAGTCAGCTCGAGAACTAGGATGGACACCTCAAATCGGTAAGATCTAATATTTTGCTATTTTCATTTGAGGTTCTCATTTCAAAGTGATCTATCACACAAGATTGATGATAAGGATTGTGAAGTTGACAACTTCCAAGCATCGAAGTATTTGATCTCTCTGAAGAAAATGAATTGGACACCTACATGAGTAGAGAGGTTCCAGTTCCAAAGGGAGATGAGGCTCAAAGCCTTACACAAGAAGAACTTGGTCAAGTCCAAGAAGATCATTGTTGATTCAATCACAAATCAAATTGTACCACAAGTGTCTTCCCTAAAGGCACCGAAGATGTTTGATTCCTTAACCAAGCTATTTGAAGGGAAGAACATAAATCAGAATATGAGCTTAAGAAACTAGTTGAAGAATGTGAAGATCTAGAATGCAGAGACCATACAGTCATACTTTACAAGGCTCTCTCAAATCAAAGAACAACTTGAAGCGGTAGAAGAAGAAGTGGAGAATTCAGAAGTGGTGATAGCCTCCTTGAATGGCCTCCCAATATCATGGGATTCATTCATTCTAGGAATGTGTTCTAGAAGGAAGTGATTACTTTCAGAAAGATTCCGCAAAGAGCACACACAAGAAGATGCTCAACTCATAGTAAGAGAAAATAAGATGGGAAGATCAAGCTCTCACCATCCAAAGAAGATCCCTCAAGCGATGAGGAATATTATGAACTCAACTCTTGAAGAACCTCTTATTTATATTAGAATTTGGATAAGAAATGATGCTATCATGAATGAAGAAGATGAATTTGAAGGATCAAGAAGGAATCTACCCATGAAACAAATAAAGATAAGTATTCAATTGTCATGATATTGCTTTTGTTATGCAATTTGTTTATATTCAGTTGATATGCATGATAGAATGTTTGCATTAATGATAGTACACTACTAATATGCATGTGATGGGTAAGTAGGTCATGGTGCTATAAAACTCTCCATTGCTACTTATCTAGAATGAAACCTTTTTACTGACATATTGGATTAGTGCACAATCTCAATGTTGTCCTGGTGGAGATGGAAGGAATCTAGAAACGTTTCCGTGAGATATGGATGAATGTTTTATTGGATAAAATAGTTGCATGATCATATATTTATGCATAAGAATTTTCCATTATGAATATGCCTTATAAAATATTTCTAACCATACAACTAATGCATTTGATTTGTAGGAAAGATCACGTGCATAATCACCTACAAGAAAAGAAGAATGAGACTTGTTCCGAAGAACAAGTAACGATAGTTCAAGATGAAAAATCATATGACAAATGAAGTGGCATCATTGATGTAGAAACTTCAAGCTATGAAGAAGTAACCAAGAAGAAAAGGAAGGCGAGTTCAAGAAGAATGATGTCTAGGATATAGTATCGATACATGAAGGTAAGTTCGTAGTTCCATCATGAAGTATATGGAAATATCATGGGATACAAAGAAAGATTCATAGCATGAGATTCTCACAAAAAGAAGGCATAGACTATGAAGAGACATTTGCAGCCAGTGGGAGTTGAGACACATGATCGAAAGAATCATGTGTGCAAATGAAAGAAGGCCTTGTACAAGTTCAAAAGAAACCTATGGGATAACACATACATGATGAGCTTGATGAAGATCTTAACCTTTGCTACAAGGTTTAAGATGAAAGCCTATAGAGGATCACAAGCTCATAGATGGGTGCAAGAAGAACTTTTGAAAAATTTCAAGATAGAGGATCTTGGTATCCATTGATCCTAGATGGATACACATAATATTAGTAGCATAGGAAGCTACTTGTCACTCCAGTACAGAATGTTTCAGTGCATAAAGTATGGAAGACAGAGGAAGTATGATGCTTCAGAGGGAGTGACTGCAGAAGATCCTGAGGTTCAACATGGTTTGACAGGATGGATATATTACTGATGACTCTAGGCTTTACTGAGAGTAAAGTAGATTCCAAAATTTGCTTCAAGGTTGAAGGAAAAAGACCAGTGATGCTACTATTATGTGTCAATGTACTATTTTCTAGGCATGGAGGTGTGACAGAATGCAGATGGAATCTTCGTTGGACAAGGGAAGTATGCAGTAGAGATATTGAATAGGTCCAAGATGATGGACTGCAAGGCCATGAACACACCTATGGCATCGAACCTAAATATTTTGAGTGATGCTTCATCAAAAGTGGTTGATGCTACGATGTATCATCAGATGATTGGGTCCTTGATCTACCTGATGAACACGAGACTAGACATTTGCTTTGCTGTGAACACCTTGAGCCAGTTTCTAATAGATCCAGAACATGTTCAATTGATTGCTACAAAGCATATTTTGAGATACCTGAGGGGTACAATTGATTATGGGCTCAATTATGAGGCGAATTAGAAGAACAACTTGGAGGGTTATATTGATTCAAATTGGGCAGGAAGTGCCATGGATAGGAAGAGCACTTTAGTATGTTGCTTCAGTATGGGATCAGGTGTGATCTCTTGGTTAAGCAAAAGGGAATCCTATGTGGCACTGAGTACAGCTGAAGCAGAGTATGTCGTAGCTTGTTCAGCTAGTTGTGAGGCAGTATGGCTGAGGAAGCTACTATTTGATTTATTTGAACTTCAGATGGATGCTACATGTATAGATTGTGACAACCAAAGTTGCATGAAGTTGTCATAGAACCCAGTGTTCCATGACAAGTCAAAGTATATCGAGATCAAGTATCACTATATCAAGGATATGGTACAGAAGGGAGCAGTGAATCTCTAGTATGTTGCGATGAAAGAATAGATAGCTGATGTGTTGACAAAGCCATTGGCTAGGGTGAAGTTTGAGTACTTTAGGGAGAAGCTTGGTGTTATCCATATTGAGGTTCCGTCCAAAGGGAAGTGATGAGTCTGTGAGCCATTCTGACATGGTTAGAGGATTGGTTCCTTCCATGTCAGATATGAGTGCTGAGCCATTCTGATGTGACTGTAGGATTGGTTCCTACATGATCAGATATAAGTGCTGAATGCCATTCTCTGAATGGAGGCACCTGGTTAGTTACCAAGAATCCTTAGCCTGGGGCTGAGAGCCTTTTCGACATGTAGGTTGTATTGGTTCCTTGCATGGTAAAATGTAAGTACAAATCCTTTTCGACATGTATGTTGGATTGGTTCCTCGCAT
Organism: Pseudotsuga menziesii; assembly: GCA_001517045.1. Classification (NCBI taxonomy): domain Eukaryota; kingdom Viridiplantae; phylum Streptophyta; class Pinopsida; order Pinales; family Pinaceae; genus Pseudotsuga; species Pseudotsuga menziesii. The sequence continues at coordinate 347,752 of LPNX010789418.1, read as the reverse complement.
GGTCGAATGTAAGTGCAGATCCTTTTTGACATGTAGGTTGGATTGGTTCCTCGCATGGTTGAATGTAAGTGTAGAACCTTTTTGACATGTATGTTGGATTGGTTCCCCGCATGGTCAAATGTGAGGCTGGGCCTTTCTGACAGGGTTGTGGGATGTGTTCCCACATGGTCAGATGTGTGTGCTAGGCATTCCTTTCTAATATGATTATAGGATTGGTTCCTACATGATCAGATATAAGTGTTGGATGAGCCATTCTAACTTAGGGTCAGATATAAGTGATGGAAGAAGACCTACATGGAGGCTAGGCCTACAACTAGCATGAAAAAGGGTTGGCTCTATAGAACTTCCTGTGACGAGAGGAATCATGAGATAGAACCCATGATGATCCAGTGATGATGATCTGGTAATGATGATCTAGATTGAGTGATGATCCAGATCCTGTGATGGTGTTCTAGTGATGATGATCCAGATCAAGTGATGATCCAGATCCAGCGATGATGATCTAGATCGAGTGATGATCCATATCTAGATGAAGATGAATATGAATTGAAGATAGAGATGCATTGAAGGTGAAGATGATGAGGACTTGATGATGATCTAGATGATACAGAGAATAAGACTTGCGCTGATAAATTGTGTCAAGAGAATACCTTCCTAGTTAAGAGGGAGTGTTGATGTAATTGTAACTTCAGAATGTATTCATGTATACATATTATGTATTCTACCCTGATGTTTATTCCAGGATGTGTCTATAATGTATTTGAGTCATGCCATGCCCCGATGTTCATATCAAGAGGTTCTATAATGTAAACAAGTCATGTCAAGTCATTGTGGGTAGCCCTCCTATTGGTCAAAGGTTAAAGTCCCCGCAGTTGTGGGGTCATAGGGTTATTAAACTATCCTAGATAAGTCTACCCTAGGTGACTCATTATAATTCAGGGCAATATTCCCCACCATTGTGTTAAGGATAAACCTCCTTGTTGGTCGGAGGAGGCAAAGTCCCCAGAAGTTGTGGGGCACTAGGGTTATTAGACACTCCTAGAGATGCCGACTCTAGTAAGTAATTGTTAAGTGAGGCCTACATGTTGGAGTGGGTTTCAAGTGAACACAAGAATATAAATAGAGAGTGAGCCTCTCTATTTATCACACACACACTCACTCATTGGGGTGCATGAGTGAGACGAGAATTTGCTAGGACAAGAAAGAGACTATTGTTGTCGGGAGATCATCTTTATGTTTTTGGGTTTTACTTTTGGTGCTGATACTATCTCTGAGGAAGTTGTGGGGTTTTCTCATTTATAGTTTCACCGAAGAAAATTATTTTTGTCTCTTGTCTCTTGTGTTTTATTGTTGTGCATTTTATTCTCTCGGTTAAATATCCTAAGATCATAATGCTATCTTGAATTATAAAAATCTAACAAACAATGGTGTCCTCTGAGGAAAAGGAAAATATCTGAAATTCCTTGTAATAATCCAGACTGATCAAGGCTGCAGACTTGGATATAAAATATTTGATAGACTTGAAAGCATCTTTCCCTTCATCCATACATTAAAATTTAGCATCTTTCTTTAACAGCTTTTATAAGGGCTCATTAGTTCTACTAAATTTGGATGAATCTCCTTCTGAAATTTATCTGACTGTTGAAAGACTGGAGAGATTTAATATTCTGAGGCAAGTGTACTTTGTTAATGGCTTCGAATCTCTCAGGATTGAATTTGACACCATCCTTAGAAATGATGTGTCCCAACAACTTTCTCATGTCCATCCTTATTCTTTTAAAGCAAAACACTAGCAATGGTGTCCTCTGAGGAAAAAGAAAATATCTTAAATTCCTTGAAATAATCTAGACTGATCAAGACTGGGGACTTGGATAAAACATATTTGATAGACTTGAAATCATATTTCCCTTCATTCTTCCATTCAAATTTAGCATATTTATTTAACAACTTTTGTAAGGGCTTCATTAGTTCTACTAAATTTGGGATGAATCTCCTTATGAAATTTATCTGACCTTTGAAAGACTAGAGAGATTTAATATTCTAAGGAAAGGGGAATTTCTTAATGGCTTGGACTCACTCAGGATCGATCCTGACACCATCCTTAGAAATGATGTGTCCCAACAACTTGCCTTCATCAACCCCAAAGATTGACTTGGCAGGGTTTAAGGAAATACCATATTTCTGACATCTTATGAAAACCTGCCTAGGATTACTTATGTGGTCATATCTTTTCTTTGAAAAAATAGTTAAGTCATCTTGATATATTTTGATTATTTTTCCTACAAGTTATTTAAAGGAAAAATCCATGGCTCTTTGGAAGGTGGCACCGACATTTAATAAGACAAAAGGAATTCTTAAAAATTTGTAGGTGCCCCGAGGTGTGGTGAATGTAGTTTTATGTTGATCTTATTTATTTAACAACACTTGGTTATACCCAGAAAATACATACAACATGGACATCTTTCCTGATCCTGTTACTCTTTGAAGTAAGGTTTCCATGCCGAGTAATGGGTAATTATCCTTAAGGCATGATGTATTTAGATTTTTGAAATCTATACATATTCTAATTGACCCATTCTTCTTTCTAAAAACAACTAAGTTGTAGCACCATGATGAAGGTCTTGTAGGTGCTATGATCCCTACTGCTAAAATCTTCTGAATTTCCTTCTACAAAATGGGGGACAACTTAGGATTTATTCACCTAAGCTTTTGTCGAAAAGGCTTGACCTCCTTAGCCTCTTCTGTGAGGGGAATAGTGTGTTGAAACACATCTTCTTGATAGTATTTAAGATCATCATAACTAAAGGCCAACACATATATATACTCTTTGATTAAGTTGATCAAATTGTTCCTTTCCTTTTCCGAAGTACCTTTTCCAATTTTTATTAACTTGAAGTCTTTATCGATTCCTATGCTTGTTTCCTTATAATCCCCAATTTTTATTGATTCTTTTTTATTTTTATGACGATCCTATCAATGAAACATATTTTCAAAAGCTATAAGGCTACTTGAGATGTGATTCCTTACATTATCCTTTAACTCCTAATACTATTTACCCTCCTGCTGATAACTAATCTTTCCACCCTCAAACTCTTGGAGATTATGGATGAATCTCAAGAGTTGTTCATCATCTTTAAACACTTGGCAGTGATCTACATTATCCAGAATTGAAGGTATGGAATTAATTTCCATTTTTCCATTCCCATTAATCATCTCATTTGAAGGTTGGAGGGTGGATGCTTCTATTGCCAACTTATCTGCTAACCCATTCATTTCCCTAGGGATATTTTGAATGTTAAGTGCATCAAACCATTCCATGGTGTCCCATATGGCATTTCTATACTTCCTTAGTCTATCAATTTTACACTGATACAAATTCTTAAGATAAAGGATGACTAAGTCTGAATCAAATTTTATGTTTAACATCTTTATTCCCATTACTTTAGCGGTTTCTAACCCTAGAAGCAATGCCTCATACTCAGCTACATTGTTCGATGCTTCAAACTCTAACCTGAAAGAAAAGTTGTAGATTTTATTTAAAGGATAAATGATCATGATGCCTACACCCTTTTCGGCTTTGGAATAAGCCCCATCAAAATACATTTGCAAAACTTCATCTATATTTTCATCTTTAATGTTTTCCTTAATAGGAGCCATGAAATTTGACAAGATAACATAGTTTCCAAAGTTGTCAGTGGAATGTACAAATTCATTTCCAGGATTTTTAGGGTTTTCTACATGAAGTTTCCTTTATTTCTCCCTATGGAGTATCACCCTTGTGTTTTTCGATGAAAGTATAGAAGAATATGTGCAATCCATTTGAATGTACCCACCAAGAGTTGCAGCCCACTTTCTAGATAACAATATACCCCAATTATCTGGCACATCAATCACTACCACATCCATTGCCATGTCGATGTCAGGATACTTCACCAACTTAACATGGATATTTAAGATTATCCCTACCACTTCAAATTCTCTTGCATCCATTGCACAAACATTGTGGTAGGGTCGTGTGATCCTTAGATTTAGTTGTTCCATTACTTTTCTTGTTATGACATTTGATGAAGCACCTGAATATAACATGAAGTTATGAAGGAGGATATTATCAACTAAAAGAGAGACATAAAAAGGCAGGTGGTCTCCTCTTCTCGGATCAACATTGTTGAGGACTATAGGCATATACTTAGGTTTAATAGGTTCATCTTCAAATATAGCATTATTACTAGGGAGAGGATCCTCTTCGAAAACATCATGAGTTTTATTCTGACTATCCTTTAAGGATTTTAACAAATTTTCTTTTTGACCAGGAATTTGAATGATACCAGTTGCATAAGCAGGTACCTTAACATCATTCAACCATTTCTCCCATGTCAATCTTTGACTGTAGGAAAATAGGGGGATTTAGAAAAGGAGGAGTTGTTACCTTAGGTTTGTATTGTTTAGCTGGTGAAGAATTTTTCATCCTTCAATAAACTGGACCCTTGAATCGATCCTCCTTCACTTCCTTAACATTTTCTGGAGTAGGCATTTCACCATAGAAGTGGAAAAGGAGGTCCTTCTCATGACTGTAATATATGGCTTGTTGCCAATGCTCGTTTGACAAAGGGTAGGTTTTTCCTACCATGTATACATGATTAGGCTCACTTGAAGTTGTTTCTTGACCACTGATCTCGAGAAGTCCAGGTTCCATGACTTGATTTGCAACATAACAAGTACTCTCCTGGTGGAATTGTTCACAGGTTCTACACCATTGAATCAATTTGTCTACCATGTTAGATGAGTCTAAATGGTTTGGTATCCTAGGTTCTTGATGAGGGGATTTCTTCTGATATATCTGATTTTGCTTGTGATGAAATTACCTTGGTCCATTATTCCTTTCCATCATCACCAATCTGTAACGTATGTGATTCAACTATGCATCATGATTGGCCATTTGACAGTTTTGATTAGTAACCAGGGTTTTCATCATTTTCGCCATATCTTTCATGGGATCTTTAGAAGTTCCCTTCTCTTCTAACTTAACAACTTTACCCTTGGTCTCTTTGTTGTGAGAAGAGTTTCCTTTGGTGTATCCAGGTATGTTATATTTACCAAATGACTGCATGTTTGTTTCAATTTTCTCGACAAGGATCTGGGAAAATTTAAGATCGACAGGTTCTTTATCTCTCAACTGGTACTTTAAGTCACCGATGAAGGATTCAATGTAGTATATGAGGATAGAAGCATCATTTGGCTTGATGTATTTATGAAGGTCCACAACCACATGCCTAAATTTAGTGTTGAATTCATCCATGGTTTCATTCTCCATCTTCTTGATGTTGTGGAGGGAAAAAATTTGATGTCTAGGTTCCTTCTTTTCTCCCCACTTCTCCCTAAAACCATCCGAGAAGTCCTTAAGGGTTGCATATGAGTTGTATGCCAAGCCAAGGTACCGTTCTCCAACATCTTTTTCTAGGGATAAAGAAAAAAAATTCATCTTGACATCATCATGGTCATTGGCCACATCAATGCAATAAGAGACTAGGTTCTTTTCAAATTTCTGCAGGTGGGACTTGGCGGTGATGGCATTGTTTCCTTGGAAGGTAGGAAGCTTATTGATAGCATCACCCAAGATAAAATGAGGAGCACCTACTATCTGAGAAAATTTAAGGGGTTTCAAAAAAATTGTACATTAAGGTAGATGGTTGAGTGTAACTCTCTTCAAATATGTGATGGATATCTTAGAGGGATTGATCTCCTAAGTCTTCAAGGATTCTACAATAAGTCTACCTATTCAATCTTTCTGTAATAAACCTTTCAGGATCAGGGAGAGGATTGAATAATCAATCGGGGTTCCTTTGGGTAGAAATCCTTGGAGGGATATTAGACAGTGGAGTCGCTAGATGGATCGAATTTTAATTTTGTGTTTTAAAGACAAGACCAATCAAACATTTATCTTTTTAGTTTTGTAGAAAAAAGTTAAGCTAAGTTGTACTCAAGAATAAAAAGATTTATCCCCGACAAGGGAGCGAAAATATGTTGCCACCTTTCACACACCTAGGGGGGAACATGGCAGAAATATTCAAGCCACTCGATGTGTCCTTAGCGGCAAGTCTAGATTCAAGGCTATCACCTTGTTCTTGACTCCTCTATGTAGGCAAACTCCTAAAAAATCCAAGTGGGGTAGACCCTACAAGTTACTAAGGCTGGTTACTTAGATGATGATGGTATTAAATGAGTAAGTTTTTTAGGATTTTTTATTTAACAATTGTAAACAACAGACAACATGATGAGACAATCACAAATAAGCATGATAGGACACTAATCATGTATAGATTGAAAGAAATCAATAGTTAACCAGTGCCTTAAATGGCCTCAAAAATAATTAAGAGTTCTTGCAAGTGCTGTAGTGAATGTTGTGCAATTGTATCTTGGTACGTTTTAAATTAATGTGAAAAATGAGTGAATTAAATTAGGTGGGGGCGACTCCAGATATACCCGAGGGGTACTTGGAGTATGTCCAAAATTAATAACTGCTAAGGCTACCAGCAAGGAATGTGTGGGCTGGATGGAGTCTCTGAGACTATGTTCATAATACACCCGATAAGATGTAATAGAGATCGATTCCTTGAGGTCACTATCCAGTAGTTCCCACTTCCTTTGGGTATTTTTCCACCGTTTATGGTTTAATCGAGGTGTTGCATTTTCTCCTGTAATGGTTAATTGGGAAATTGAATACTAATTATTCTATTCAATCGCATTGCTTTTGATGTGGATTGACTGATCGGATGAATCGTAGACAAGTACAGAGCATACACACTAGAGTCTTGTAAATTTTAGTAAATTTTAGTAAATTTTAAGAGCGTGTTCTTGTTAAAAAAAAGACCCTCCAGGAATCTCTTTCGGTCCAAGTGGACCTCAATTGGGAAATAAAGGAGGGGTTAATTTTACTATTTTCTTGTGAAAAGTAACAAATAAAATAGAAGCAAAAACACACACCACAGGTTTTCTAATAAATCCTACCGTGATCCTCTTTCACCTTTTGGTTCAATCGAGGATTCGTGGGTAAGTATTAGTATTACTTTGATTTAAAAATATGGAATAATGAAAAATATGATCAAATTATACAATCTTGCATGACAAGACTAAGCTAGAGCAAAAAACGAGAAGAAGTGCAAAAAAGTGAAACGAACGCGGATCCCCCCAGGGGGGATGGGGAGTGGGATCGAAAGAGCCTACTCAAAGTGATTATTTATTATTAAATGTTACAATATAATCAAAATAAATGAACTTTTTTCCTTGTTATCTAGGATGCAAAGGCTTACAACAATCTTACAACAAGCCTAATAAGGAAGCACAGTAGTGGGGGAAGTCTCCGGGAAGGTCCGGTTCGCCCAAGAGTCAGAAAATGGGTAGAGTCTCCTTTTATTTTTTGTTAAATATGATAGAAACCATCAATATATTAAAATTAAATGTTACCAAAAACACTTTAAAAGGTTTTTTCTCACCACACTAATTACCAAAAAAAAGACTAAGTTAAAAAAATTTTTAAAGGAAGAATTTAGTTTTGCAAAAAGGAACCAAGGAAATAAATATTTTCTTGGGATATTGGCTTGTATTTTGGGCAGCCAATATGATGTGAAATTTCTTGCATAATTTAAATCTTCAAAGAGCGAAAAAAGGAAGAAACTACCTTATGAGCAACCTTTAGATCTATGATTTAGCTACTTGCAAAAAGGAATTTCTTCACCTAGATCTATCTTTAAAATATGACATTCTTTATGAAATTTCAGATCTAAGAAACAAGAATATTAGGAAATATATATAACAATGTATAATCAATTTTTAAAAGTAGATCGGATCATAAGAGAACGAACAAGTAACTGGAAGATTGATTTTAATAAAATGGAGTAAGAGAAGGGGAAGGCCTGCTGCTGGATAGATCTAGAAGGGAAACTTGTTAGTGGAATGAAGAGGGGAAATGCCTCCACAAAAATTTCAGATTTACAATGGATTCAAACTAGATCCACATCTCATCCAATCCTTTCCACCTTAAAGCTAAACACACAACCTTGCACAAAACCTTATGAGATCTTTATATATATATATGAAAAAAAGAGACGAGAATTACATGCAAATAAGCTTATTGAACATGCATAATATATATATATCCAAACACATATGCTATGAGATATAGAAAAAACAAGTAATCTTACTTTCCCAACTACACTCCTATTGATTTAGCTTAATCATTCAAGCCAGACAAGTTTCAGATGCAAAAATTGAGAGGAAAACCGGCAACATCAATAGCCACAAGACAATGCTTATTCCACACACATGAGAGCATTACACCATTTAGCCTCCAAATCTCCTTTATTCCAATAATTAAAATATTATAACAATATTACAATATCAATCCTATTCTTTCCAACTCGAACTAACTTCAAGAAGGGAATGGAAACCTCAATTTATAGAAAAAATAGGCCCACTGGCCCAAAGGGGACGCAAATCCTGACTGGGAGAGGAGCTGGGAGATGATCTGCAGTGAACTAGGTGAGATTGAAGTGAATCAGGCATTCTGGGTGTGCCACCTCTCACCTGAGGCACCACCACACTACCTAATGGCTCACCCAACTCATCATGAATGGACAACACAACACAATTCACTCCATGAGGGAGGAATATGCCCTCCAAACCCCAATGAACTCATAGAGGAGTTGAGAGGGACTGAAACTAATGCCTCGATCAAAGAAAAGTCCCAAACAAAATAAAGGATCCCAATAGAAACTGATTTCAGTCAAATCGAATGAGAATCCACTAATTTAGGAAATTGGATTTGCTCCATTATTTAATTAATTTTTAATTAAATTAATTAATATTTTATTTTTTGGATTTTCTTACGTGAGTGATGGAAAAATCACTCAGAACTTAGGAAAAGTGGGTTTATCAGTTTACTGGGTGCTCCGAATTAGAAAATCAGCACCACCATGAATGAAACTAACTTTTGACCCCACTTTTATTACAAGACCAATTTTTCCATTTAGACTATTAAAAAATAGCCTAAGTTTTGTGAAAAAATTAAAATTAAAATTAAAAAAAAAAACAAAAACTAGGGGACTTAGCACATGTTGACATGACTCAACCATAATTCCTATCATGTTTATAGATTGACAAACAGACTCTAATAACCTCAATATGTCTAAATGTCAAGCCGACCACCCCAAATTTAGAGGTATTGAGTGAAAAACTCAGAAGTTATTAGTGATTTATTCAACAACCAATAATAAGCAAGGGAAAAAACACTCTGGGCTAACTGGATTGAAAAATGATTCTAGGAGACCGAGTCTTTTACAGACACTACCATGCTAGAACATTTTATTAAAACTCTCCCGAGGGGGTATGAACATGTGGTAGATAAAAAAAACACTTCCCAGAAACAAGTCTGAAGGTCTTCTAAAGTCCAAACAAATCATCTTTGTCTGGTTCACCAGGATAACTTGATAACACCGACTAAGTATGACTTAGTAGGTAACAGGGAATCCCGTCTAACTGAAATGTCTCTGAGTCAGGATATTTAATCCACAAGCAGCTGGAGTAGCCTTTGCTTTTCCCTTAACTTCAAAGGAGCCAAAAATTGTATAGCCCACAAGCCCTCAGAGTTTTTTGGTCGATTAGATAAGCTTGCACGACCTCTTCAACATCTCCATGTTCACACTCTCTCAACTCTAGAACCATTCTCCACAATAATTTCAAACATCCATTAGTTTTTGCCTTTGAATTTCTTATTTATAGCCCTATACGTGACTATTTTAAAAACACCCATGTACGTACGCAGGTATCGTGGTATTTTCCATGTATACCCAGCCCTATACGGGAAAAAAGACCCGATTTTTGTGTGGGATGAAACCACCCTCTTTGGGATGGGATAAGTTAAAAAATTGACCATCAAATTTAAAAATAAATGCATGAAAATGGAAGAGTAGGGAATGATGAGTTACCTGAACTAGAGGGTAGGCGATTTCATGGATGGATGCTCCCAGAATCAGCTTCTCAATATTTTGGTGTAGAAATCACTATTGTGGGTAAATTTTCAAATGGTATGGAAAATTTTATTTTTTCACTATTTTATAGAAAATTTTACCCACTTTCTATAGTTTTGACCTATTTTTGACCATTTTTGGACTGTTTGGACTAATATGGTGTTGTAGGGACTCATTTTGAGCACCTTTTGAAGGATTCTTTAATCCATTCATTCCTATTACAAGTATATGTATGAAATGGAATATAGGTTGGGATTTCACATATGCCTACATTTTGCATGACCTTATGACCATTTCATTTTAACCTTAGGTACAAACCCATTCCATGATATGACAGGACCTTCATTCTACTATTAGAAGTGGTATTGTGTGAATGGTAGAGCTTTCCTATACCTGGGTGCCCTAGTTAGATCCTTTTTTGCATTTGGTGCCCATACTGAGTTTCCTCCTAGGTTTTGGGAGTCCCTTTTAAGTATCACCATGTCCTTGAGCAAGATATTCATACTCCTCTTGAAATTTATGCTGTATTTTCCCGATAAGGACTCCCTTGTATAGATCAAGTTGGAATTTGATTTCATGAGTTTTTCTTGCCTTATTGAGATTTATGACGGCTCCCTGCTTCAGCATTATAAGCCATATAGCCTGAGCTTGTCTCATGTCTAGCCAAGCAGAGCCTTTTACATATCCTTTGCAGCTTGATCACCCCTTTACCAGTAGGAGAACTACTCCTGAGTGTCATTATCTTGCACATGTTTCCTTGCATTGAGCATAGGTATGTTCCACTACTTGGAACTAGCTTGCATGTCCTTGGCACTCATCTCCTCCTAGATATGTACTAGAAAACACTTTTATTATTTTTCAACATTTTCAAAATATCTGAAAAAAGTCCAAAAAAAAGAAAAAAACATAAAAATACATATGGGAAAAGATGTTATATTTGGAAGTAGTCGAGTCATGTCGCCTTCGAGCAGAGAACTGTATATCACATCCATTGGTTGGGTTATTAGTATGAATTTAGGATTTGTTCTCATTAATCTGATTTTATCTCCACTGATTGGTTACACTTCCAGTCCCCATGGAGCCTCTGTTGATGCGTCTTGTGTCACAAAGATTTCCCAGTTTGCATATCAAGTCCATGCTTCCTCCCTTCATTCCCCACTTACCTTATGATCTTGTTTGAAGGGAGTTGAAGCCTGAGTTGACCATTCCTCAGTTATCTTGACTTTTCATGTCGGGCATTCCCAGTATTGTTACTGGTTCATGCACATCTTGTTCATTGATTTCTTCCACATTATTCATCTTTACTGAATACCTCTTGTTGGTTGATGGGAGATGCATTAATTCCCTCCTTCCAGCAGATTCCATTCCATTCCATCGACATCATATCATTTATTCTAGAATATGAGTCTAGATTCATTTGAGTGCCTTGATACTTACAGTCATAAGTGGTAGGTTCTCTCTCCATCGATAGTTTTGGGAATAAATAAATGTCCCCTGATCGATGGATTGTTTCAAGTGTTTGACCTCAACACATCTATTCACACTTGTTAGATTGCACTTTGTACCTTGATTCCCATTTTCATTATCGATGTGTTATCTCGCGTCTTTTAATGGTATATGTCAATGACTGATAATCAGATGATCGACTACTATGTTCGGCCTTGACCCATATATTAACATAGTAGGACATGTACTTGTAGCGGTTTGTGTAGAAGAACTTCCAGCTTGGTGACATTTCATAAAGGCTACCTCCTTGATCGTTCCAGTTTTAATGAGATTTCAACTCTCGTGATCATGATTCCAATGTTTCTAGTATATATCAGATATTTTCATACACTATAGAGATCTTGATCCATTGTATATTGTACATGGCGATGACCACACATAAAACTTTGTATATCATTCCTATTCATGGCCATCGTACTCTTATGTATCCGGGACCGCTACATGTATTTGCAGTCACATGCAGAGATTGACTATTGTATCGTACTAATGAGTGGCTAGTTCTTCATTACTCCACTTTTGGGATGGATTTTATAATGTATTTCGACCATCATGCTACCAAATCACACATTAGGGGGCATCTGTTATAGATGATTTTACCACACAAGGTAGATCACACATTTATGGCCTTCCTTGTCCCTCCATAGACTCTTTGGACCCCATGGACTTATATTATTCTTTGATGTTCCAAGATCATCCCCAAAAATTGCCTGTTTATACCTATACGTGACTTTTAAATCATTACTTGTGTGTATATGCATATTTTGACCTCAAACCCTTGTACATCGGGATGTGTGCAAAATGACAAATATTTTTGGACTTTTCCTAGTTTGATTCCAAATAAATTGATTCTTGGCCTTCAAAATTCCTTGAGAACGCTCAGATTTGACCCTCTATTACCTCTTTAGAGTGTTATATAAGGAATTTGTTGGATCAGGGTCCCACAGCTACAGGAAAAGATGCTATATTGGAACAAGAAAGTCAAAGGAAACAGTACCTGAAGTGGCCAAGAAGAGAGCTCAACCATTGCACTTAAGGCAGTGGCGACAATAGGAGAGCTCAGCTACCCTCATAAATAGAAAAGGAGCAATGGGCCAAGCTATTAAAGACAAAGGACACAGGATGGGAGCAACCGAGGAAGCGACGCCCATACCTACTATCAGCGTCAGAGATCACAGAAGACTGCAGAAAGCTGCAGTGTGACCAGTAAGCGGCAGTCCAAAGTACAGAAAGCTCAACTGTCACAGTTAGGGTTTTGGGTTACTGTTGGGATAGGCCCACAATTTTGTATCAGGGTGATACCTTCGGGCCACCTATTTAAGCATGTATTTTGTATTATAAAGGGTTAGCTAGCCAGCCAGACAGTAGCTAGTTGATTAGTCATCTGTATTGTAAAGATATTGAGAAAGAGTCGAGCTCTGGTTCTGTATTCAGTCTGTAGTTATCTTACTGTAACCAGTGGCCAACTCCATGAGCATGAATGTAACAATACGTAGGGATTGAGAGAGAGAGAAAGATATATTGTAAGAAGAAAGCATAATAGGAAGAGAAGAGATCTAAGAGAGAAGGGATCCCAACTGAGTGCGTGGAGTTTCCCAGAGGATCTCGAGCTGCATAATAGGTTGCAGCGGAACTATGTTACTCTCTCTAGATATAATATAAACACAGTTCCTGTGGACATAGATTCCTCGCTGGAAGTGAACCACGTAAAATCCGTGTGTTGTGCGACTGTTTCATGCATTTGTGCTTTACTTGCTTGCTATCTACTATTTGTTACATGAGCTTAGCTAACAGTTAATGAATGTATGTATGCTATCCTTCAGTTTGTAGTAACATAGAAGGTTAAATGTGAGTTGAACGTGTTAAGTATTTTGTATATGAGTTTATCAGTGCTTGATTCACATAGTAACAGTTACTGTGTTAAGTGACTTCTATATATTGAGTTCAGCAAGTTGAGTGTCATTGATTTTAATCGTGTTAAACTGTAGAAGTTTAAGTGAAGTTGTCTAACACCTTAATGAAGGTTAACTGAACTATTATACCCAGAGAGGAAGCCTCTGGACCTCGAGAGTTGATGAGCATATTAAGTCTTAATATAGGAAATATCGCGGCGTAGAAAGGTGATATCGCACTATCGGGGAAGCTGCGGTGTGAGATATCGCAGGTTAAGAGTTGAGCAGAAGAGTAGGTTTGCACATTGCCCTAGAAGCCGCGATGTGATAAGAGCCAGTCTAATAGCCGAGTCAGCTAGAAGGAGAGAAACAACCCTTGCTGAGAGAACCCACTGGTTAGAAAGAGTCAAGAGAATCGAGGATGCTACAGAACCTGGTTGAGGAAATGTGATTCTTCAGCCACCCCATCTAGGATCACTTCGGGTGAGACTTCAGGCCATTCTGCGTTCTGTCGCCGAAAGGGCCAATGAGCTAGGGGTTTTTTTGGTACAATAAAGTAAACCCGGGTGTGCCCAGAGAAGACCAACAAATGGTTTCGTCACCGGTTTTGAACAAATTGAAGAGATGATGTTCTGTTGGCATCCTACTAAAGAAGAACTCAACCAGTGGGTTGAGTCTAAGGAAAAAGAATTTGCTGCGAAGGAAAACAAGATTCCTAGGCTTAGTACAGAGGATTGGTTACAAAAACATATCTTCACAGACCTGTAGGAAATATTTTTTGCGACCTATGCAAATGAGTTGTATGATTGGTTGTCAAAGTTGAATGATAAGCATGTATTCAAGAAGAAAAGGAACATTGTCTAGACACCGGAGCTGATTCACACCGTGAAGAGCGTAGATAATTCCATTTCATGGGTAGTAGACTTCTGTCTTGTGAGTTTGCTGGAAGGTTTCATTACAGAGTTTGCAGTTGATCAAAGAAAGAGTTTCAGCGAAGCAGAGAGGTACTTCTTCAAAGGATATTGCGGTAAGTACTTGAACTCTTTAAATTTGTTCCTTAAGGTGTTATTATATGAAAAAGGAGTACTAGATATATTCTTAGATGAATAAGTTAAGTATGTGTAATGTCACAATATTTTGAGAGTGATTCTGAAGAAATTGGATGTACACATAGTGGTAAAAGATATAAAGTAGATTCCAGATCTTCCTTCTTTGAAGACAGTTCAGACAGTACTAGATAACAGAGTCAAAGTAATAGAGAAAGAACAATAGGAGGTATCTCTTACCACCCTTATACCCCACAGAAACCGATCGGGACTCAGAATAATCCCATAGGAACTCCATCTAGTAGTTCACACATAGTACATACTACATTTACACCGCCAAGTGGTAGTAATATAGCAAATCAGAATCCACCTTGTAGAAACAGAATGGGGGATGACATGAAATTACCTACCTTTAGGGGTACATGGGTAGAAGACCCAGAACAACATTGGTTCCTATGTGAAGCTACATGGACCATTAAACAGATCCAGGATGACAATACTAAGTTTGTCCAGTTGGATACTACACTTAGAGAAAGAGCTTTAACATGGTATATGAAGTATACATCAGCACATATTAGAACACTCGTAGAGGTCAGGACCACAATGATTAAGGAATTTAAGAAACCCAAGTCTAAGTCACAATGTATCACAGAACTTAAAGACATCAAATAGTTACCCACAGAGTCAGTATGGGATTTTGATCAGAAATTTAAAGCTCTTATAGACCAAGTTAGCTTTGAGTTTGCACCAGAGCAGCATAACGAATGGTTCATCGTAGCACTGCTCCCTCATATCAGACTTCCACTAATGCAACATAAACTCCATACGTAAGATGAAGCATTGGAGATAGAAATGAAACTAGAGGCTTCACCTCTAGCTGAGACTACTGCAGGTATGACAAACTTACAGAATCAGCTAGCCAATCTCATGTTACAGCTACATGAAATTAAGAAAGGAAAAGAGGTTGAACAAGAATTATGGTGTACAAAGTGTAAAGGACATGGCCATACCAAAGATAATTGTCCAGTATTTGTTGAGTATCTAGAAAGTGGGGCTCCTAACCCCTTAGTATATAATCAAGGGCCATGGTGTGAAATCTATAGAACAAAAGGACATAGACCACAGGAATTCCCTTTACTTCAGAAGTATGTACAAACTCCTAAGAATTTATACTGTAACTTATCTAAGTCAGTAAGACATGATGAAAATAATTGCAAAGCTTATGATCTCATGATAGAGAGAAAACATGACTTCTACAGAGTCCAGAAAGAGACATCAGGACCATCATCAGGTCCACAACATCAACTGACTCATGATGGCCGCGGTGGAGGATTTGGAGGACGAGGCCACGGTGGAGGCTTTGGCCGTGGCCGTAGATCGATTATTTGTTACAACTATAGAGCTATAGGACATTATGATAGAGATTGTTAGAACCCTACTACAACACGTAAGTATTGCAAGTCCTATGATCACACTATAGAAGAATGTCCTATCTTGATAGCCAAGATTAAGGATCCTAAGCCAGCAGTAAACCAGAATATTCAGCTTATTGCTGCTGAGCAGAAAGAACCAGAGCCAAGAGTCAATATTGTGACTCGCAGTGGTGCTTCTACTAGTAATACATCGCAGGATGCCAAAAAGAACATAGGTCCAAAGTGGGTGTGTAAAGCCACTGATAAATCTACACCACTTGACCTGCAAAAGAACAAAGAAGCATTTCAACAAGCTAAAACTTTCTTCACTGACCCTACACCATCAGGATCGCAGATATTGCCTTATAGGGGCATACCGCAGAAAAAATCTTGTGGCGTTAGTCCTATGTAGACATCGCAGGTTACCACATCGGGAAGGTGCGAAGAAGATGAGTTGACAGGAAGTGTACAATCCTTCCTGCGGAGCTGCTTGAAACTCATAAGAAATGAGAAAGCCATAGGAGAGCTTCAATGCATCATAGATTAGTATCAGCAGTCTTCTTCCATGAGCAGTATGCAGCGTGCTGTTCATAATATTATGGGCCATACAAGAACAGGAAGAGAAATGAGACTCACAGCACAAATTGGAGAGTTTGAAATGTATGAGGTAATCCTAGATTTAGGATCAGAGGTAAATGTTCTGACTAAGCAGACATGGGAACATATGGGTAGCCCTAAGTTATCCATATCACCTATCCATCTACGAATATCCAATTAACACAGGGTATCACCACTGGGTCGATTACCGCAAGTACCAGTTGATATCGATGAAGTTCGTAGCTTTGTAGATTTTGAAGTCATAGAAATTATTGGCGATAGTAGACTGTATCTAGCTTTATTAGGTATTGATTGGGCAATTGATAGCATGGCTGTTATCGATTTGAAGAAAATACAAGTGACCTTTGAGGATAAATAGATTCGAGTCATCGCACCGTTGGATCCTTTTTAGGGTCCTCGATACATTGAACCTATCAGAGCAGAGGAAGAGGTGCGTAATATGGAGAGCTTCTATCAGATGACTGCTGACCAGAGTGATTATATTAATCCTACCATGGAAGGAAATATTAGTTGGTGATGCGACAGCTCATGCGCATAGGATTTGTATGTTGGTTTAGAAAATTGGCAAAATAGACTTTATGAAGTCTCAGCTTGCAGATGTGCATTTATGACTAAGTCACTACGATGGATTGGCACAGAGGTTAAGGATATTCTGTTGTTTGATGGCTTAGCAGATGTCAATGATTTTTTACAGCATTTTGAGCAAGAAATCCCTCATGAGCAGAGGAGGGTAGCTATTGACCTTGCAGTAAGAGCCACACCTGCAAGATGGTGGCATGCACATAAAGAAAATATCGCATCATGGGATGATTTTAAGAGATTGATGGCAATCAGATTCTCTAGTCACAAGGAGGATTTCCAGCAGAAATATACAGGAGAAAGTGACCCCAGGTCACATATTAAGATTTGTGAACAGAATTGGTTGGAAATTCCAGAGGATGAATGGGTTCACCTATTCATTCACACTTTAGACATAGTCCCAAGGAACTGGTACATTGAGACAGAGTTGCGCAGAGGAACGATTACATGGCTAGTTATGATAGACAACTTTCTACTCACTTTCACTTTTGAATATGAGTATCCAAGCATTGATCGGGCTCTAGAGATTATAGAGACTAAGAATTTGAATACTGTACCCTACCAGTGTATACTCAGCCTGATTGGGCCATCCAGTTAGAACATGCGCTAGAGTGTTATAACTTTGCATAAGAGCCAGGAAATGAGGATGAGAACCCTCACAGTATCAACATTCCAGAGTCAGAAGGGACTCACGATGTTGAGGGACCAAAGATAGACATTCGAGCTATCTCAGAGCCTATTAAGATTAAAAATATCAATATTGGCATAGAAGCAGAACCAAAGTTTGCCTCTATTGGAGACTATTGGGATGATGACATGGTAGGACACATCGCAGATCTGTTACATGACTATCAGGACTTATTTCCCACTAAGTTTACATAAATGAAGGGAATAGTAGGATATTTGGGAGTCATGCAGATACCTTTGAAAGAGGATGCTAGGTCGGTTAAGCAGCGTCCATATAGATTAAATCCTCGTTATAAAGAAAAAGTCAAGGATGAGATTGATAAGATGCTAGCAGCAAACATTATTGAACCAGTAGAAGAGAGCGAATGGGTTAGTCCCATGGTTGTGTAGGAAAATAAAACTAAAGGAGAAATCAGGACTTGTGTCGATTTGCGCAAACTCAACGACGCATCGCTTCATGACCCATTTCCGACACCTTTTACTGATGAAGTTTTAGACAATGTGGGCGGACATGAGATCTACTCATTCACTGATGGATTTTCAGGCTATCACCAGATAAGAATCGATCCAGAGGTTCGACATAAGACCACCTTTATGATAGAATGGAGCTCATTCCAGTATATGGTAATGCCCTTTGGTCTTAAAAATGCACTAGCTATTTTTTCTAGAGTAGTAGTCGTTGTTTTTAAGGAATAGATCCATAAATTCCTAGAAGTCTATTTTGATGATTGGACTATATTTGGATTAATCAAAAAGCATATAGGATATTTAAGGCTCATGTTAGAGAAATGTAGGCAATATCAGATTTTTCTTAACTTGAAGAAATGTATATTCTGTGCACCATTTGGTATTTTGTTGCGTCATATTGTTTGCAGACAAGGCTTGATGGTAGATCCTGCAAATATTTCCATCATTGTAAATATTCCAGCACCCAACTCAGTCAAGCAGTTGAGAACAGTGCTTGGTCATACCGGGTATTATAGAAAATTCATCAAAGGCTATGCAAAGATCACAGCATGTATGGAAAAGTTGTTAAAGAAAGAAGCGAAATTCCTATGGAATGAGGAATGCCAGCAAAGTTTAAACACTCTTAAAGAGAAGATGGTCACCGTACCCATATTAGTATTTCTAGATTGGGACAAGCCATTTCATGTACATGTGGATGCATCTGGCATCACACTGGGTATTGTCTTAACACAACCAGGAGAAGGGGGTATCGATCACCCTATCACGTACTCAAGCAGAAAGTTATCTACCATAGAAAAGAAATACACCACTACAAAAAGAGAAGGATTAGCTATGGTGTATGCTCTACAGAAGTTTAGGCACTACCTGTTGGGTGCCCCATTCAAGATGTTCACTAACCATTCCACTTTAAAGTATTTTCTCAATAAGCCAGTATTAGGGGGAAGGATCTGCAGATGGCTACTCCTATTTCAGGAGTATGATTTTGAAATTATTGTAAAACCAGGAAGATTGAATGTCGGACCTGATCACTTGTCATGAATAGACTCAGGAGAAGAACCAAGTAATCTAGAGGATAATTTGCCAGATGCGCAATTGTTTTCTATCCAGATCGTAGATGAGTATTACACAGATATTATTCACTTTCTCACTATAGGGTGGGCAGCAGTTGAGTTTACCAAGCAGCAGAAGAAACAACTAGTTGTTAAAGCAGCAAACTTCACTTTGATCGGAGGACATCTATATAAGTTAGGTCCAGATGAAGTCCTGCGCAGATGTGTTATGCCAAACAAGAAAGACGCCATTATCAGAGAAGCACATTCATGTACCGCGGGAGGTCATTTTGCAGGAAAACCGACTGCTCAGAAAATTCTAGCCACAGGATTATGGTGGCCTACTTTACATAAAGATACTAAGGAGTTTTGCAGATGCTGCGATATCTGCCAGAGGGTAGGAAAACCTTCGCGAAGAGATGAAATGCCACTGTGACCATAGATTACAATGCGGGCATTTGACAAGTGGGCTATAGATTTCGTGGGTCCTATCAACCCACCAAGGAAATGAACTGGTGCGAGATACATTATCACAGGAACATAATACCTCACCAGGTGGGTAGAGGCCAAAGCAGTAAGGAATTGTGATGCCACTACAGCTACACAGTTCATGTTTGAAAACATCATAAGTAGATTTGGATGTCTAGCAATTTCGATGAGTGATCAAGGCACACACTTTCTGAATCGCACTATTCTGGCCTTGAAGGAGGAATTTTAGATACAACATCATACAAGCACTCCCTACCACCCACAAGATAATGGTACGGTGGAGGATTTTAACAAAATTCTAGAAAATGCTCTTACTAATATTTGTAATAGCCAAAGAGATGATTGGGACCTCAGGGTTAATGCTGTATTATGGGCTTATAGGACTACATGCAAGAAACTTACAGGATACACACCTTTCAGCTTGGTGTATGGACAAGAGGCTATTATGCCTATGGAATATATTATTCCCAGTTTAATAATTGCTCAAATTACCAAGATGGCTGATACAGATACGATGAATGAAAGACTAGCACAGTTGCTTTCCTTAGAAGAAGACAGATTCATCGTAGGATTTCATCAAAAAGTGCAGAGGCACGAGAAAAATCTTGGCATGACAGGAACATCAAGAGAAATATTTTTTAGATAGGAGACCTAGTGCTCCTTTATGACAGCAAGTTTGTTAAGTTTCCAGGGAAGCTCAAGACACATTGGTTGGGACCATATCAGATTCAATAGGTCACAGAAGGAGGTGTCGTTCAGCTCAAAAAACTGAATGGGGAGCTTGTTGCTACTTTGATTAATGGCAGTAGTCTTAAACTTTATAGTGATAGCCACTCCACCACCCAGCCCTAACTCAGAGAACTAAGTGGTGCAGATGTCCAGTGTAGTTGAAAGGAGGCATCGCACCCATAATTAGTCTACACTGCAAAAAAAAAAAAAATACAAGTAGGAAGAATCACAGTAGGAAAGTTTACGTTGCGCAAGTCATAGGATGCTTGTGGATTTTTTGAACGTTGCGGAGTTTCACGCCAACATTTGGTTTAGGACGATGCGGTGTGGCATCGCAATGAGGCGATGATTCCCCGTGCCACGAAGACAATTTTGGAAAGGGACAGAGGGCTAGCCACTTCACCCTCTGACAAACAATTAATCTAGATATGACAGGTATACATTGCTCTAGATTTGGTAAATCTTGGTCGAGACCGGCGCCTGTACATAATTTTGAAGGGAGATTTGATTGGATTTTTAGCACTTAATGAGGATCGGGACGATGACTGTTGTCTTGTCCATGCAATAAATGCTGCCAATGGGTCTAGCTTAAGTGATTGTTGCTTCAGAGATTACCACCTTCATTATAAATACACATATCATTCATACAGAAGGGTTAGTTTTGCGATTTCTGAGAGTTATAGAGCAATTTGTAGAGTTTTCCCTGTACAGAGATACTCCAGTTACAGATGTTTGCGGCACAAAATAGTCTTAGGGGTTTCGGGGTTGGGTCGAAGCCCCTGTTTTTGTAAATGGACCATGGTTTAAACCCAGGGTTTATGGTTTTTGGGTGCCCATGGTTTAATCCCATGGTATTGTAATAGTGCACTTGTATAAATAGGCACTTATGTAAAGGAGTTAGGTTAGGTTTTTGACGATTTATGTGATGATGATAATTTGATGTGAAGAAGCTAAGAACTAATTTTAGGGTTTAAGGTCAAGTCCCTGCTGTGTGCATGGACGACCTCTGCAGCTGAGTGTGCAGATGGTTTTGTAAGAAATATTCTGCAGTTGAGTGCGCAGTCAAGTCTGAGCTGAGTGCGTGGATGACCTCTGCAGTTGAGTGTGCAGAGGGTTTTGGAAGGAAGGATCTGTAGCTGAGTGTACAGATCAGAACTACATCAATTTGTAACTTGTTGAATATAAAACGTAGTTCTGTGGACACAGCCACTACACTGGGGGTGAACCATGTATATCTTGTGTTGTGGTGGTTCCTTTTGTTTCATTTCTGTTATGTTTTATGCAATTGATAAGTAGATAGTGATAAAGTAAGATAAACTATTAAATGATAACTTTGCTGTGAATTCCTATTTAAGGGTAAATCAAGTAACTGCCTTTTTATATAAACTGTGAAGCTAATTAAGTGAATGTCGAAGATATGTATTGCATAAATATTTGTTATTATGACTAAAGGTACAATAATATCCATCTTTTTCCTGCAAAAACCTGACTCTGTGGCACCCCATAGCTGTTTCAGGTGAGACTGTAACCTGTTTACAGGTTGTTGCCAAAAGGGCCAACACTGCGGATCTTCCCTAAGCACCAACAAATTGGTTTCATTGTCGGGACACAGGCACAAGGACGAGCATACCAGTTCCCCCAGTAATAGATGTGGGCGTAGGTCCTAGCCAAATGCAGCAGAATGACCCACTTGAAGAAAGTGAAGATGAGTCACAGCAGAGCAAAAGTGACCAGGGTGAAGATGATGGATCCGATGAAGAAGAAGAAGAATCGGTCAAAACCATCTCAGACCCCAATCGCCCGGATAAGCGCAAGTCTCCAGAGGAAGAGGAAGTGACAAAGCCTTCGCTGAGAAAGAAAACTAAGGTGTCGAAGGACAAGAATATCGTCGAGGAGCCTGCCATGATGATGGAAGAGCTTGATTAGGCTCTGACAAAGTCCACAAAAGCATTAACCAACAAATGGTCATAGTTTGCAGCTACGCATCTTGATGCACTCACCGATGTAGCACAGCGAATTGCAGAACTAAAGGAGTTGGTGGAAAGAACAACGATTGGCACTGCAGTAAGCAGTACCCCAGTAAGCGCGTAGACAGACACAAGAAAATGGCCAGCCAGAGATAACAGAGGGAAAGTACCAAGTGCAACCCTTATAATAACTGATGCAGCATCTCGCTCGCAGATGAACATGATAGTTGGGATAGATTACACCAAGTTGTCTATGCTAGAGCTACATCTTTGTCAATTGGCAATCATGAAGAATATCCAAGCACGAGACTGCTACTCACAAATACAGTTAGACAATTCCATGAAGCAAAGTGAGAGCATCGCAACAAAGTTGGAAGAAGCTGAACAGAAGAAGCGGGAAGAAGAAAGCAAGCAGGCTTCTCTAGCGTGAGCATTGGATGAGGTGTTTCGGTGTCTCCCTGACTTCGACATGCAGGCTGAAGAAGAACCCAAACAAAGGATAGTCAAGCTAAAGGACTATGCACACCAGCATCGCAGCCAAATGGAGAAGATGAAAGCAGATCATGAGGCTTAGATTGTGGAGCTTCAACTTCAGCTCATTCCTGAGAGTCCACTAGAGGTCAGGGAACAGCGTCGCAGAGATATTCAGACCTCAGCAACAAAGATCTCAGATCTCATGAGTAGTGCAGCAAAGCTGCTAGATGAAAGTGTCAAGGCCTGGGAAAACTTGCAGGATAACCCAGAAGTCAAAAAGCTACAGGAAACCATCAAGCAGCGGCAGATAGAGCTGGATGCAGTGAAAGCAAAGATTAAGGCATTGCCTCCTATGCATAAGATGCTTAAGGTAAAGCAAAGCAATGAGCTCTAGCAAGAAATTGAGGCCTGCAGAAGAAAATAAACACTGTTGGTAAACTCTGTGCATCCCCTTATCAACGAGGCCCTAGAACTGAGCACTGCTGTGGATAGCCAGCTCAAAGTTTTGAAGGAGTATGATGCGTTTGCACAGGAAAAGGCCAGCGAAGCATCTACAACAACATTGCAGGAGATGGCAGAGAAGGAGCAAGCAGCCGAAGATATCATGTGCAGCCTCAAAAAGTAGTTCACTACCTTTGCCAACAAGATTCTCCCCCCGAAAAAGTAGCAGAGTGTCCCGGGACGGGACACTGGTAGGTCTTAAAGGCCTGTTGGGGTACGGACCTTCAAGGTCCTTTATTTTGGGAACTCCATGGTTTTGGTGCGAAGCTTGTAAGTGGAGTTGTGGCACAAAATAGTCTTAGAGGTTTCGGGGTTGGGTCGAAGCCCCTCTTTTTGTAAATGGCCCATGGTTTAAACCCAGGGTTTATGGTTTTTGGGTGCCCATGCTTTAAGCCCATGGTATTGTAATAGTGCACTTGTATAAATAGGCACTTATGTAAAGGAGTCAGGTTAGGTTTTTGATGATTTATGTGATGATGATAATTTGATTGGAAGAAGCTAAGACCTAATTTTAGGGTTTAAGGTCAAGTCCTAGTTGTGTGCGTGGACGACCTCTACAGCTAAGTGCACAGAGGGTTTTGTAAGAAATATTTTTCAGCTGAGTGTGCAGTCAAGTCCCAGCTGAGTGCATGGACAACCTCTGCAGCTGAGTGCACAGAGGGTTTTGGAAGGAAGGATCTGCAGCTGAGTGCGCAGATTAGAACTGCGTCGTTTTGTAACTTGTTGAATATAAAATGCAGTTCTGTGGACGTAGCCCCTAGAATGGAGGTGAACCACGTATATCTTGTGTTGTGGTGGTTCTTGTTGTTTTATTTCTGTTATGTTTTATGCAATTGATAAGTATATAGTGATAAAGTAAGATAAACTGTTAAATGATAACTTCGCTGTGAATTCCCAGTTAAGGGTAAATCAAGTAACTGCCTTTTTATATAAACTGTGAAGCTAATTAAGTGAATGTCGAAGATCTGTATTGCATAAATATTTGTTGTTAATACTAAAGGTACAGTAATATCCCTCTTTTTCCTACAGAAACCTGATTCTACGGCACCCCATAGCTGTTTCGGGTGAGACTGTAACATGTTCGTAGGTTGTTGCCAAAAGGGCCAACACTGCAGGTCTTCCCTAAGAACCAACAATAGAGTGTTAGTTTCCCTATTTTCGCAACCATTGCTAGTACAGAGTATTGCACCAGGTGGTTTATGTCTGAGAAGGAACCTTTAGAAGACATTGTGCGATGATTCCAGCATGGTGGCCTTGAGTCTGCTATGACGACGCCGCCCAGGGTTGTGAAATTAGGTGCACCACAGGTCAGGAAAATGCCAAGGATGAAGATTCAAGCTCAGATAGTAGAAGAGTCCAGCTCAGAGCAGAGAAAAAGAAAGATGAGAAGATCACTGAAGATAAGAAAACAGAGAAGAAGAATGATGAGAAGAAATATCCCGACAAGAAGAAAGATAAAAAGAAGAGTGAGGAAAAGGTGAATAAAAAGAAAGAGGAAGAAAGTAAACCTGAGAAAAAGAAAGAGAAGGAAAAGGGGGATGAAGTACCACCATATCCAGGATACTTTCTCTATACAGACAAAGGCTTGTTCTCGGAATGGAATTCATGGTTTGTATAGTTTTCGTATGGAAGGATCCATACTAAATGAAATGTTTGAGAAGGCTGGAAGATACAGATTTATATTTTCCTTGTGATACAAGTTCTAACCCAGATAAAGAGGAAAGGATATCTGTGGAAGGATTCTCAAAAGCTCAATATCCTTAAAGGAGCTACTTATCCATGAAAAGACCTATATGCAACTTTGGAGTATATCATGTGTAAGGGATTCAGGCCCATGGAATGTCCTAAAGTGGAGGGTAGCAAATTGTTGTTTAGAAATGGAAATGCAAGCTTGGAACTCGGGAGTTATAGAGCTCTTCCTCTGGATTTGATATCCTCTGGAAGGTGTCAAGCTCTAGATGAGGATACATGGAAGAGACAGTGGTCAAGATGGAGGAAGACCACAAGGCGCAGATTGCTGAGCTTGAGGCTCGAGCACCAGGCACACCTGAGGCAGACAAGGAAGCAAGGGCATAGGCCTTTAGACTCACTTCAACACAGATGAAGTGTCGCATAGATTATGAAGAGTCTTTTCTAGTTGATGTGACGAAGACATGGTCGGAGCCAGACGAGCTCCCAGCTAAACTGGAATTATAGCAGAGCATCCAGAACATAAAGAATGCAACAGAACAAATAAAGGAAGAATTCAAGAGCTTAGGAAGCGCAGTGGTTGCGAGGAAAAGAGATACAATTTAATAATCTGCTTCAGCCATATCAGGAACAAATCACAGAGCTGGTCGATGCGGTTGAGTAGAAGGTCAAGGAGTTCACTGCAAACAAAAGTGAAATTGATTGCACAGAATACCCCATGATTACTCAAGTCATGCTTGAAGCGGCACAAGACTGTGTTGAAGCTATGGACAAAGATGTCACAGGACTCAAGAAAAGACTCGCAAGGACTTCGTAGGAAGCCAAGGAGAAGCTACAGCAAGAGAAGCCAGCTGTTAGTGGCTCATGGATGAGCCATAAGTAAGTGTTAGGGGACTGTTGGAGTAGGGCCCCGCAGCTACAGGAAAAGATGATATATCAGAACAAGAAAGTCAAAGGAAACAGTATCTAAAGCGGTCGAGAAGAGATCTCAACCACTGCACTTAAGGCAGTGCTGACGACAGGAGGGCTCAGCTACCCTCATAAATAGAAAAGGAGCAATAGGCCAAGCTATTAAAGACAAAGGAAAAAAGGGGAGCAACCAAGGAAGTGGTTCCCATACGTACGATCAGCACTGGAGGTTGCAGAAGACTGCAGAAAGCTGTAGTGTGACCAATAAGTGGCAGTCCAAATTACAGAAAGGCCGACTATCATAGTTAGGGTTTTGGGTTACTGTTGGGATAGGCCCACAGTTTTGTATCAGGGTGAGACCTTCGGGCCACCTATTTAAGCATGTATTTTGTATTATGAAGGGTTAGCTAGCCAGCCAGACAGTAGCTAGTTGATTAGTCATCTGTATTGTAAAGATATTGAGAAAGAGTCGAGCTCTGGTTCTGTATTCAGTCTGTAGTTATCTTACTGTAACCAGTGGCTGACTCCGTTAGCATGAATGTAACAATCCACATGGATTGAGAGAGAGAGAGAGAGAGAGAAATAATATATTGTAAGAAGAAAGCATAATAGGAATACAAGAGATCTAAGAGAGAAGGGCTCCCAGCTGAGTGCATGGAGTTTCTCAGAATATCTCGAGCTGCATAACAGGTTGCAACGGAACTGTGTTACTCTCTCCAGATATAATATAAACACAGTTCCTATGGACATAGCTTCCTCCCTAGAAGTGAACCACGTAAAATCCATGTGTTGTGCAACTGTTTCATGTGATTGTGCTTTACTTGCTTGCTATCTGCTATCTGTTACATGAGCTTAGCTAACAATTAATGAATGTATGTATGCTATCCTTCAGTTTGCAGTAAGATAGAAGGTTAAACACGAGTTGAATGTGTTAAGTATTATGTATATGAGTTTATCAGTGCTTGATTCACACAGTAATAGTTATTGTGTTAAGTGACTTCTGTATATTGAGTTTAGCAAGTTGAGTGTCATTGATGTTAAGCATGTTAAACTATAGAAGTTTAAGTGAAGTTGTCTAACACCTTAATGAAGGTTAACTGAACTATTATACCCAGAGAGGAAGCCTCTGGACCTCGAGAGTTGATGAGCATATTAAGTCCTAATATAGGAAATATCGCGGCGTAGAAAGTCAATATCACACTGTCGGGGAAGCTGCGGTGTGAGATATCGTAGGTTAAAAGTTCAGTAGAAGAGTAGGTTTGCACATCGCCCTAGAAGTTGCGATGTGATAAGGAGAGAAACAACCCTTGCTGAGAGACCCCACTGGTTAGAAAGAGTGAAGAGAATATAGGATGCTACAGAACCTGGTTGAGGAAACGTGATTCTTCAGCCACCCCATCTAGGATCACTTCGGGTGAGACTTCAGGTCGTTCTGTGGTCTGTCGCCGAAAGGGCCAGTGAGCTATGGGTTTTGTTGGTACAATAAAGTAAACCCAGGTCTTCCCAGAGAAGACCAATAGAACTCCTTAGATGCATTGAACGAGGAGAAATTGAAAAGTAAGGAAACCATAGTCCAGTGTTTCCTCTGTTTTTCTTATACTTGAGTTTACATCCCTTTGTCCCTTGGAGCACATAGTATTCTTCCCAAGCTTGCATTTGATTTATGAGATTTCTATCGAGAGATGGAGGATTGAAGTGGTGGAGGCCCAGGTGGAGGACTCGATTTTTACAATTCATACAATTTATGACATAGTTCATCACTATTGTATCTCCCATTTACTAATAGAAATATCTTTTCCTTTCCATTCATGTGCATTTTGAATATGAATATTTAATCCTTTGATGTATTTAATTGCTTATACATGATTGATTACATATTCTAGAGTACAAATAACACATTTATATATATCATGCTTGCTTTTTTTTCTATTGTTGAGAGAAATTTCTAATTGCAATTACATTGGAAAATCTCAACGGGGATCTACTTTAACCATTCGGAACAAGGTACGATTCTATATCCATTAGTGTTATATTTTCTTACTACTCTTGTATATTGAGAAAGATTTATTTGTGGTGTCATACTGTCTGTTGTGGTACCCCCAAGCCATAGGAAGTTTCTCTCTGCAACACCTGCCAATGTCAAAACAAATAGTTCATTTATGCAATATGAACTGATTAATTAGGGACAGAGGATGAACCCAAGTATGTAAACTTGGGAAAATGTTGTTCACCAGGAGAAAGAAGTAGATTTATCTGTTTGTTTCAATAATATGAGGACATTTTTTCTTGGAGATATGAATACTTGAAGACCTATGAAACCCTTATTATCTAGCATATTATTCATATTAAAGCAGGCATTAAACCATTCCAACAACAACTAAGAAAAATGCATCCCAAGTTGGAACCTCTAAACCAAAATGAAGTAATACTTGATGCAAAGATCATTTTCAGAGTCAAGAATTCAGAGTGGGTAAGAAATTTGGTGCTAGTAAGGAAGAACTCTAGTGAGATAAGATTATGTGTAGATTTCTGAAATCTGAACCAAGCTTCAGATAAAGATAATTATCCAGTTCCACCAATGGAACAGATCTTACAAATGGTCTTAGGTTTTGAATTGCTCTCCCTATTAGATGGGTTTCTAGGCTATAATCAAGTGTTGGTAGCTGAGCAAGACATGCTAAAAACCATATTTTGAACAAAGTGGGGAACATTTTCTTACAGAAGAATGCCCTTCAGTCTCATCAGTGTTGGAGCCACTTTTCAAAGGGAAATGGATATCACTTTCTGAGGTTTAATCTACCATAGTGTGTTATTTTATCTAGATGATGTAACGGTTTTCTCTAAGAAGAGAGAAGATCATGTTTTTCATTTGAAACAATTTTTTTTATCGCTGTAGAAAATACGACATAGTTTAAATCCTAAGAAAAGTATCTTCGCGGTATAAGAGGGAAAAATTTTAGGCCATATTATTTCTAAGAATGGAATCTCCATAGACCCGGAGAGGATAGAATCCATATCTCATATTTCCTTACCCCACAACAAAAAATGGTATGCAATCATTCAGGGGTACCATAAATTTCGTTCGAAGGTTTGTTCCTGACTTTTCATAGATAGTAAAACCTTTGCAACAAATGGTAAATAAGAGTGTGCAATTTAAATAGACCAATATAGATAATGGTTCCTTTAACAACATCAAAGAAGAAATAGCTCACGTGCCTTCTCTTAAAATTTTGTATTTTGAAAAAGATTTTATTATGTACACTTTTGCCTCATTAAACTCACTTGTAGAAGTGCTTACATAAAAACAAGAATTGGGAGATGGGTACCCAATATCATTTATGAGAACTGGGTTACAAGGGGCTGAGTTGACCTATCATGCTATAGATAAGCAAGCATATGCAGTATTTAAAGCAATGAAACAATTCAAACCTTACATTTTGAAAAACCAAACTAAGGTAATTGTCCCTCATCTAGTTGTCAGAACCCTTTTTGTACAAAAGGAATTGGGTGAAAAAAGAGGGAATTGGGTGACAACCTTACTTGAATATGACTTGGAATTCAAACCATATACCATTATCAAAGGACAAGGGATGTGTAAATTAATGGCTGAAGGTCAAACTAATGAAGATGATGATTGGGAAAATGAAGCAAAATTACATATGATTGATATATGTCCTATCTTTACAGCTCCTAAATATTGCTACATAGATCTGGTACATTACCTTCAACAAGGATATTTACCAGAGAAATGGAATTCTAAACAATGAAGGGAACTTTTTCTAAAGGCATCCTCTTACCAAATAATACATGGAGTTATTTTTGGGAAGAAATATGATGGGGTATTTCTGAGGTGCCTTGAACAAGAAGATGCCTCTAAAGTTGTCAAAGAATTGCATGATGGGCCTGCCGGAGGACATTTTTCGGGAGATACTACTGCTCACAAGATTCTATGAGCTGGATATTACTCACCAACATTGTTTAAATATGATCATGAATATGCAAGAAAATGCAACATATGCCAAAGAATGGGGTAATACTAGACAAATAGGCCAGACCATTGGAACGTGTTATTATTTCAGAGACATTTGAACAATGGGGTATTGACATCATTGGAAAAAATAATCCAAATTCTTCATTACAACATAAATATATTCTCATAGCTACTACTTACTTCACAATATTGGTAGAAGTGATTCCATTACACAAAGTGAACGAGTATGCGCTCATTGATTTCTTGCAATAAAATATTATGACCAAGTTTGGGGTTCCAATTTCACTAGTCTTTGATAATACATCTTAATGTTCATCAATTAAGTTAACTAAATTCGCTAGTGAAAAAAGGAATCAAGTTGCATTATTCTGTGAATTATTATCCACAAGGTAATGGGTTAACCGAATCAACCAATAAAAATATTATCATAATCTTAAAGAAGAATGTTATTAAAAATCAGAGAAGTTGGGAAATAGCTATTCCCAAGGCACTGTGGGAAGACAAGGTCACCCCCAAGAATTATTTAGGAGTGTCCCTTTATACTCTGGCTTATGTGAAAGAGGTTATCCTTCCCCAAAAAATTTTACTCCCATCCTCTCAGTTAGCCCAAGCCTCACGAGGATCTAGTAACGAAATTCTACAAGCTTGAATTAATACATTGCTGAAATTTGAAGAGTCTAGGCTCAAGTCCAAACAAATATTTAAACACCAACAAGAGATTGTTAAAATATGGTTTGATAAGCATGAATATGGGAAGGGAAGTTTTTAAATTGGAGACATGTTTCTTAAGTGCGATCTCCTGCATGATGAAAAGGGAAAGCATACAAAGTTTCAACATCTATGGGTTGGCCCATTTTAGCTTGTTGAAAAGTTAGGTCCCTCGACTTATAAGTTACAGGATCTATGTTGGGTGTTATAATGTTTTAATTAATTCACTTAATATTGAATTATTGACCGAGGTTGGTAAAATTTCAGTTGACACAAAGTATATGCGAACGTATAGGGGTTCCTAGGGTGTCGTAGAAATATTTCAACAAAGAAAAGATCGAAAGATATTTCAAAATGAGAAAACTGAGTCAAACTCCTATAATTTCAACTAGAAAGGTAATTAAACCAAATAGAGTGCTAGACTAGAGTAGTATCAAGCTATACTACCCTATTCTCTAGACAAACACTGAAAGATAAAAGTATAAACAAGTAAAATTTAAGAAAATAAAACTTCCTTTTTACTTAACTATTCCTCCTCTTAATTTAAGAAATATTTATAAACAACTTCACATATTACTATACAATGCATTATAACAAAATTACAACAACTGGAGACACTTTTACAAATTCAACAGCTTAAAAGCTATTCATATAATTAACAAATGTACATAAACGTAAAAATAAATTATCTAGTTCCACTCTCCTTGCCTATTTTGTGGATATGCATTTACTGTGATTGGAACTTTAGGAGGAGTAGTGTCAAAATGGATTTCAAATGAAGTAAAGAAACTGAATGGAATCAAATCAAACTTAATTTCTACAAATATGTGCTAACTAAGGAAATTCCAATTACAGGTGATGGTAAACATGGTGATCTATTCCATAAGCAAATAATTCTTATTTAAAAATATATTATGAACAACTAATCTAATAAGAGACAAAATCCTTTTCAAAAATTACCTTCATAAATAGGAAATTCAAATGTAAAGAAAATCTAGCTTATAGACAAGTAACAAACCTTAATAAAAGAAGCAAGTAGAAAACTTAATAAAGAAGATTGAACTATGAAGCAAGTAAAAAACTTAATAAATATAACTCTTTTAAGTCCTACTCTCTAAGTCTATTCAGTCACCACACTATGAAAGAAACAGGTCCTACTACTATAACCAATCTACAAAGTGCTAGTGTACTTTCCTAACATTGACATATATAACCCTAGACTCTATATACAAAAGGATAAATAAAATAAAACTAAAGATATGATTATCACAAATTATGATAGAAGGAAATAATAAACCAAAAGAAATAGAATCACAAAGAAGAACTCAAAACATAGGGTGAAAGGAGAGAAAAATACGAATAAAACTTTAATAAATACTTTAAATAGTCTAACCTAAGGCTTTAATAATAAATATAACTTTTATATAACTACCACAGTCAAAATATAATCAGAAAACTAAAGAAACGAGCTTAAAACATATTAAAAACACCAAAGGCTGAATGAAAGGTTGGATAATAGACTGGAAGGTGGGTCTGAATAGTAGGCGGAATAGGCTGTCTGAATGGTAGTCTGCATACAGAAAACACTAATTTTTTTAAGAAATGGTTAATCGAAATGATTTTGAGATCAACTGATTCATGCACATGATAACAAAATGCATAAGGAATGATAAGAAATCCTACTTAATGATCAGATTCAACAATAAAGTAATTTAAACTAATTCATAATTATAAAGACATCATTATCTATTGCATTTTTCAACAAATTGAAATATAACCAAATGAATTTACAGAAGTAAATAGAACTGAATCTACTCTAAAAAGATAAGTTATACTAATCTATAGCTATAAAAAGAAACTGCTTCCTATCATAAAATAAAACAAACTGAAATGTGACTGAACTAAATCTAAAACTTAGATAAAAGCTGACAGAATCAAACCTAACTACAACAAAACTAAACCTATAGAATTAAACTAAGTAAATTCTATCTAATTGTAACAATGAAACCAAACATAAGGCTGAAAGGAAAGCTGGAAAGTAAAAAGGAAACACATCTATGCGCGCAACCAGTTAATCAATTATGGAAATAAAGCTACATTAACAACATAGCATTATAATGTGATCTATGCTACTAGAAACATTGACATGAGCAATTATAATAATTAAACTGGAAATGAAACTATACTAGTTACAGGAAGGAGATAAAGAAAATACACACAAGACAGAAACCGTTGGTTGATGAGGGGACCTCTCAAGAACCACAGTGGCAACTTGCTAAATTATTACTTGAACATGATCATATACAGCATGAACATGACTTCTATTAAAATGCAGAATGGTATTGCAGAGTTTCTCAAATTGACTGATTACATGTGAAAATTCACTTGCTAAGCTCTCGCATGGAGGCTGATAAATATTTTGTTTACAAAGGTGAGTAGGTTGACCCTTTAGTGGTCAACCGCTCTATAAATTTATTCAACCATTACTACAATCAATTGTTCACACTCCAACACATAGAATTCCTCCTTCTCCTTCGTGCACTGAATTCTCCATAGTGCATGATGTGGCATGAAGGTTCTCTTTAGCGTGGACTAGTGGCGTGGTGTCGAGCAGAGGAGCACGCTGGAAAATATTCTAGAATGAGGATCATGCTACCTCCCAGATGCATGGACAATATGCAGTTTGCAGACCATTCCATGCTTTAAAGTTTGGGAATCTATCATCAACAGCGTGCGGTTGGCTCAGCGGTCCAAACGGTTAGCTGGATAGTGAGATGGATATTCTCTATGCATATCTAGGGTGGATGTGTTGTCTGTTCGTTGGCTCGTTGAATACTATGGTCTGCAATAACAATTTCATACATTAACATATCTTCAAATATCATCAATTTAACTAATAAAATCATGAAATAATAGAAACAAAACATAATTTGCATAAATATGAAATATAGTTGTGCCTGGGTCTGAATAGTGAGCTGCATGACAAAAAACATGCCAAAAAGGTAACAAAAAATATGTCAAACATGTAAACTAACAACTAAAAATGATGACAAAACTGGGATCAACATTCCCCCAAACTAGAGAAATGCCAGGTCCCATTGAGAAAAACAATGATGCATTAGAAAGAAGGCTAAGTTGTGTTAGTAGCTGTTTTCGACTTGGTTGACAAAACATGGGTTTTAAACTTCAATTTTTTAGGCTGTGATTTCAAAATAGCAGGGATCTCCTATTGAGACCTATGCGACAAATTGATGTCCTTGTTGAGCTCTTCAATGGTATTGACCTACAATCGCAAATATTTATTCTCTTGCTGAAGGTTTGCGATTATCTTAACATACTCTTCATTTCGACTTACTAATTGAGGCAACTCTAGAGTTAATTGATTTACCGTTGGCTGATGCAGAGTAGATGGATCTACAGGTTTCTTAGACTCTTATGGGGGACTCATCTTCCTCGATGGCGGATCGATATCAACATAAGGAATGTGTCTATCAGGACTCATGTCCCATGTAGGTGCAAGAACATTTTCACGATCAACACCCTTCAGCAATTCGGCCAAGACAAGGGCCAACACAAACATAGGTGAGTTTGGGTTAGGTTCATATGCTTTGGCCATACTATCTAGATGACCAGTATGAATATCGGGTTGTACTTTGGTCTGGATGCTAGGCTGAACCATGGACTAAAACAAAATTTCCTTCTGGTTTCTGGTGTGAGGTCGTGATAAGGGTACAAACTTAACAAATACAGGGATAATAGGGGTGGATTGATTATATGGACTCACCTCTATTGTGTCTTCGTTGAGATGAAAAACATTGGGGATTTTCTTCTCTAAGGATGGGGATTGACTGGACTCACGATTATGGAGATGTCAAGGGCGTTTTCGAATGTTTAGATGGGGGTTAATAAATTTAAAAAAAAAGGTATCCCAAGATTGGTTCTACTCTTTAAGCTGATCTAATACCAATAATTTAATAAAACTATAGTGATATAGGCTCCCCTTAAGGTTAATGGTATTTTTCTTGACCTGGATCGACATCTTCTCTATACTTCTAAGAAAATAGAAAGGGAAATTAAGAAACACATGATCAACAAAATACATTAGCAAATGGATATGGAAGCCTTTAAATACAATGAACTTACCTTTGCAAGTGATCAGATGGATGATGACAGTCAAAGGATTAATGTACTCTAGCTTAATCTAGTTGTGATGGAAACCTTTGATTCCTATGACATGCCAGTATTCTTGTTTAAGGGCAAAGTTGTGAGACGCCCATGAAAGGAACTAGTGTTTATGCCATTGAATGCCCTCTCTAGGAAGCTTGTTTGCGAGCGTGATAGACTCCTCAGTTACTGGGAAGATGAGATGTCCAACCCTCTCCTTATTTCCATCAAATCACATAGTGAAAAGCAGGGAAATTTCTTCATCATACCCTTGCAACAGGTGAAGGAATGGGTTCGAGCCAGTGTGGAAAAAGGCCTCTCGGCACTCCCAAAACTATGGCATTTGAAATAAGTCTCAGTATCTCTCATGCTAAAAATGATTCGGCATGGTTCAAACAAAGACTAGGATATAGAGTTTGCAGGGAGTAGAGGAATAAGGTGGCTAACACAACTCTACATGGATAATGGTAAGTGAGAGAGATAGAGTAGAAGTTTGCACAACATCGATTTAAAATGTGCCTCACTCAATCGACCAAATGATCATGCAAAAGGCTCGACACGTTTAGGCGATCATGCCATTATGGCCGATATTGAGACATGTGTCATCAAGGACGCCTATTTTAATGAGTTCATAAGGTTGCAATCAGTTCAACCATGTCCAAAGTAAAACTTTGGACAGGCTGAACATATGACTTAATACGAATGCATAAACCACATTCATAACCATAACAATCTTGATTTAACAAGAGGATCGACTATTTGATATTTTACACATGCGAGTGGGTAAGAGGATAGGGGTGATGGCAGAGTCATGATGACTGAAAAGGTCATAAGGTCATATCGAATCCATATGGGGGTAAAACGAGATCACAAAAGTACAACATCATAGGTTGAGATTATTCATGTGACTTAATTAATAATCATGGAATGACTCAGCCAATTTTAACTTCCCCCCCCAAAAAAATTAAGCTAACACCTTGACATAACCACTATTTCTATAATATCATAGTTTTTATTCAGATCGTCATTTGGAATTTCATTCAGAACAACATTCAACCCTTCATATGGTCCTGCGTATGATCCTTCATATAGAAATTTTTTCTGTAAAAACATGCTTTATGCTAGATCGGATTTCTGCTAATTATCCAGAAAACATTTGTCATTTGTCAAAGATAAATAAACATTTATATAAATAGTCAGAAAAATAAAAAAATATAATCTTCACAACATACTCTTCCTCCCTCAAACCAAAGATATGGCATGTCCTCAATCCATACAAGAAAAACTAAGCAATTTCAAATTAATTTAATACATAGTCTTATCATGTTGTGATCTTTTTTGCCTGAAAAATAAAATGAACTAGTAAAATGGAAATGATTAAGATATGTACATTTATCAGAAATAACAATGCTTAGAAAGATCAAGTGAACAATGATAGTATAATGGGAAAATTCCATAGGAAAAAATAGTCATCCATGTGTCATTATAAGGATGACTTGTCATATTAAGAATATTTTGAGTTTACCCTAGAGTTTGTGAGATTTTACAGCTATGGTTTCCATTTCTAGGACAATCATATCCTAGGTATTGATTGAATTAGACGGCCAGATGCAAGTCCAACTTACAACCATTCTCTAATGACATCATAAAAAATCGCTTAACGTGTATTTATATATTCTAATATTATCATTTCCAACAAACCATGTGCATAGTAGCGCATTAACCAGATCTCTTTTACCTGATATTTCCCCATTTCCAGTAGGCCTGTTCAATACCTTGATGGTTTTATCTCGGTACCATGCAAGAATAGCCCCGTTGCCAGCGAGCCTGTTTAGTACCCCAACGAGTTTACATTCATTTACCGAGACTCCTTGTTTTCATACATTACTTAGTATTGACCCCCTGCCACCAGGCCTATTCAATACTCAGACAGGTTTTCTTCATAGAATGATTTTGAGTATATGGAAGTCAGTTGGTACTAGAGCATGCTAAGCCCACTAAACACATAATTCAAATTTAGAAGAAATCTTATAAGTAATTTTTATAATGGCCTTAATTATGTATCATATCAAAAGAGAATAACGTAAAGCTATTCTTTGACCTTTCAATCTATCTTCTTCATGAAATGCCAGTAATGTTCCTCACAAAATAAATTTCACTTACTTTCAAGTTACCACAAAAATTCTTAAGAGGCAAGTTTTGATAATAAGTATAGGATGAACTAGTAATCCATAGGTAGAGGATAAGAATCTGAAGAATATGATAATTAGAGTAGGTCTTCCAAGCAACTATTTTTATTAAATAAAAAATGTACATGTCTAAATCAAAATACCATATATAAAAGCATAACAAATAATAGAATAAGCGGTTAAAGATGATATACAAGGAATTCTTCAATTGTACTATAAACTTCAATTTTGATAGTAACCAAAAAGAAAGAGTTAATATATATCATGAATCTTTTAAAGCACTACGCTTTTTTCAAATAATAATTCATAAGATGCTTATAGAGATAAAATATCTGTAATCAAACTGTAACACCAATTGTTAGATGATTCGTATTTATTCATAACAAAACATTTACAAAATTTATAAGAAAAAGGAAAAAGAGTCTTTCTTCTTTAGTTTGACAAAATTGCAACAAATGGTCATAGAAATGAAACTTCTATAATGCAGTTAATTTGTTAGAAATGACTCTTACTTATTCAGGAAAACACAAACATATTTACATAAACACAAGTAATGACAAACTAGCATAACTTTTAAGGATTAGGCGGAGGAGGAATGACTTGCTCTTCAACCAATTTCATTTCTCTCTGCTGTAAGACATTCTGTATGAAATATTGTTTAGATGTTGGTTGGTGGTAAAGTCTAATTCTGTTTCCATTTACTACAAAGGAAGCTTGTGAATCATCAATTGTCTTAATTTCTACTGACCAATTATTGAAAGCTATAACTACTTCATATGGACCCATCCAACAAGTACTTAATTTTCCTTTAAAATTTTTGTATCTTGAGTCAAATAGAAATGACCAATCCCTAGTATTAAATTATTTTTTCTTTATAAACATATCATGCCATTTCTTTCGTTGGTTCTGTATTAACATTTTTCTATGGAGTGCATCCTATCTAATTTCATCTAATTCATTAATATGTAACACTCGTTGTTTCTATGCTTCATCCAAATTCATGCATAATTGTGCTGCCATACGAAATGTTTTAACTTGAAATTCGATAAGTAAAAGAAGTTATTTTCCATACACCAACTCATAGGGGTATGTCTGGTAGTGTTTCTCCAGGTTATCTTATAGGCCCATAAAGCCTACAGAAGTCTATCTTCCCAATCCTTATAATGTAAGTGAATGGTTTTGGTTAATATGGATTCCAATACTTTATTGGTTGATTCTACCTGAGCATTATCCCGGGGATGATAGGGTGAGGATTTATAGTGTCAAATTCCACACTTCGTGTTGTTTTCTTTTATTAACTTAGAAGTGAATTGAGAGCCTTGATCTGTAACAATTTGTCTAGTTGCACCAAATCAAGTGAATATTTATTCATATATGAATTCTACTATCAATTTCTCTATGGCCCTAAACAAATCTTTATCTTATACCCACATAGTAACATAGTCTGTGCAAACTAGGATATACTTATTTCTACGAGACATGGGAGAAATAGGTCCTACAAAATCTAGATCCCATTTCTTAAATGGCTCTATCGTGACCTGAGGCTGTGATGGAATCTTATTAGAAGACGTTGGTCTACCCATTCTTTGGAAACTATCACATCCTTTAACATATTTGTCAGCATCTTTAAAAATGCTCGGCCAGTAATAACCAGAATGCAACACTGTGTATGTCATCCGCTTATCAGAAAAATGTCCTCCACATGGTCCATGATGGCATGGATGGAGGATATATGTCATTTCATTTTCCTGTATGCATCGTCAAATAATAATATCTAGGCTAGTACGAAAGAGATCATTATCAACCCATGAATAGTTATAACTTTGTACTATAATACGAAGCTTCTCAGGTGGGGACAAGTGATTTGGTAATTTCTGAGTTGCTAAATAATTGGAAATATCTGCGAACCAAGGGGTTTGAATGGATACAACAAATATATGTTCATCAGGAAAATTGTCGTCAATGGGTTTAGTACCGTCCTCATGTTGAATACGGGAAAGGAAATCTGCTACTAAATTATCTTTACCAGGTCGGTCAATGATAGTAATGTTAAATTCTTTAATAAAAAAGCCACTAAGTCACCCTACCATTAGTAATTGGTTTATTCATTAAAAATATGATAACAGAGTGATCCATATGCAAAAAAAATCCGTACCCTGAATGTAATGAAATTTTTTATTAATAGAATATACTACTGCCAAACATTCATTTTTAGTAACGGTATAATTTTCCTCGGCAAGGGTCAAATTCTTGCTGATAAAATAAATGCCATCAGGTGATAGGCCTTCCTTTTGTCCTAGGACTCCTCCTATAGCCGTATTAGAGGCATTAGTGGATATATGGAAAGGAAGGGACCAGTCAGGACCCTTCACTATTGGTGCCACTAATAATTTAGCTTTTAAGACTTCAAAATCACTTTGACAAGAGTTTGTGCATTGGAATTCTACATCCTTTGTAAGCAATTTAAACATAGTTGCAACTATTTTAGTAAAATTCTCAATAAAACGATGTTAATAGCCTGCATGACCCATAAATCTTCTCACCTCTTTCCAAGTTTTTGGAGCAAGGAGGCAAATAATCACTTCTATCTTAGCAAGGTCTACCTCGATTCCTTGGGAAGAAACATGATGTCCTAAGACTATACCTTACGTTAACAACATTTTACACTTTTCATGACTAAGGGCCAGGTTTGTTTCTTGACATTGAATCAGAACCTTCTCAAGGTTGTCAAGGGATTTCTGAAATTTATTAACATAGGTTGTAAAATCATCCATGTACACCTCTACACAGTCGTGTATAATATCAACAATGTAACACCTCGGTTTTGACCCCGTTGCATTAGATGTATATGATGTATACATTGTAAATCATCATGGTGTGGACATAAATGCCAAGGCCCCACCATCGATTGGTTATGCTATGTGTCGGATTGAAATTGTCACCAATGGTATATCGGGGCATGCGACATACATATCAAGTTGTGTCATCATGTAAATATGCATCTTTAATTAAATAACCCAACCAGCTACGTTCGCAGCAACTACATTGAGAAGGGGCATGATTTTCACAAGGATAAGGGTGGGGGAATTGTCAAACCTTGAGCCATGAGAAAAAAATCCATGTGTCATCCTTCCTTGTCTCATCCAACTACCACCTTAATGTTGCTAGGCAGTTGAGGCAGTTATGGCTGGAAGTGGAGTGTGGTAGGACTGCCAGTCCTTGCCAAGACGCACACTACACCAGTGGGTTGACCTCACGATGGCAAAAGAAAACACCTCCATCACTCCAGCAGACTCCACTCTCACCACTAATACACATTCTCTCCAATGTTTGTTCATCCTCATGTAGGAGCGGAAGTCTTGCTCATTTTTTTTCTCTCATGCATAGGATTTTCCTGGTTTTGCTCATGCAGTTTTCCTCTATGGATTTTGCGGATGGTGTGGGTGCATACTTTCCTCATAGACTGATTGTGGGTTTGCTATGGTCTCCCTTACATGTGTTTTGTTGGGGTTTTCTTTACATTTTGGGGACGGGAGCCTGTTCATTTTCACGCACAGGAATCTATTCTGTTTGAACTCACGCAGCCAGGAGGGGAGCCACTTATCAGTTTTCATTCACGTTTTTCCACAGAGTGGAATCTGGTGTGTTTTCTCTCTTTATTTTGGGGTCTGGTGAAAGTTTCTCTCACTCATAGGTTGGGAGACTATATTTTCTTCCCCAGTGTGGTCTATGTAAGTTTTTCGATTGATTCATTGTCTTGGAGTGACTATTGTTTTCCCCACATTGTCAAATGTGTTCACTGCTACATTTTGGAATTGTTGTAGTGTTGTTTTGGAGTTATTTTGGCTATGATAGAGCCAAGAATGACTCAGGAGTTGTTTTCCTTAACCAAGCTATGGATTTCTTGTCTGATTGTGTGTATGCAGTGGTAAGGTCTTCGGACTGTGTTGGGAGCAGGGATGGGGGCTTGGTTTGCTTGATAAACCTGGTGTGTTTGGAAACCACACAGATAGAGCTAGAGGGCTAGTTTTCTTCTCCATAACCCCTGAATAGCACTGGAAGGGAAGTCAGGGGCTGAGGGACTATATAGTAGAGAAGGGACTGATTCCTTGTGTTGGCTGTGTAAGGGTGTCTTAGAAGTTAGGCTAGTTCTAGTGTAGGTGTTTCTCGCTCTGTAATGGGCTCACTAGCTGAGCATTTAGCCTTTCCCAACTCTTGGATGGCTTAATAAACCTAACCATGTTGGCTTGGCTGTCTTGTTGATGGCTTGATAAACCCAACTGTGTTGGCTTGGCTATGTTTTGTGTATCCTTGGCTATGTGTAATCCTGCTTGTTCCTTATTCCTTGGAGAATCATGCCCATCTTGGGGGTGGTAGTGTTGCTAAGAGATTAAGGAGCACACTGGCATATGGTTGGGTGGAACGTTGCATTGACGTAGCTAGTTGTGGAATGAGTTCTTTATAAGATAAGTTACCTTGTCTATTTTACCTCTACAATCCTATTTACATTTAATGATTATGATGAACATGTTGAATGAATGCTTGTATGAATGCATGTTTCTTCTACTGTGTATGATAAATAATTACATCTGTGTATGTTCTACTTCAATGCATTTTTCTTTCAGCATTCTACCATTTTATGAATTCACATGTTTAGGGGGCTAGTAGCCCAGATGGTTAACGCCATGGTAGCATCCTCTTCACCGGTCAAAGGTTCGGGGACGTTACGATGTGGTATTAGAGCTCATGTTGCAGCATGGGCCTGAATGGGGCCATGAAAGATGCAATGACAGAAGCAGGATTTCCTTCTTCCTAGTAGAGATTAGAAGTTGATGACAAAAAACTTCTACAAATTGCCTAAGTGTTTGAACTGTCGGTTCGTCGGAACACTTCGTGGAAAAGGATTTCCGATGTAGCGGAGAGCTAGGCAAAAGCATACCCGACGGGGGACAGTTGGAAGAAAAATTGCAGAAAATTTTCTAAGAGTTCGACGTCCATTGACGGAACATATTTTATCGAGCGCCCGCTGTTGCAGATGGCTAGAAAACTACGCATCCGACGAGTAAGGCCTCTAACTGCCGACGCCGTAAAGAAAGTTTTAAAATTTTTCTAAGGCCCAAAATCATCGACTATGAGAAGAAGATAGTGTTTCGTGTGCGTCATTTCGGAATCCTAGAGCACTAGCCTTCCGACAAGAAGAGACTACCGATATCGATCAGGTTATGCCACAGGATATTGGGCCGCTGATCAGGAGAAGAGCAAAGATGGTGGGCCACTGTTGCAGCTGCTGATGGAACTATTTCACTAACGAACATAAGAGAATTGAGCCAATCAAGCGGTGAAGAGGAAGACAAAAAGGGAAAATTTCAAAAACTTTCTCTACTGGATTCATCATCCATCAGCGATGGTTAGTGGAATAAACGTCCGTTGTTTCGGCTGCCTAGATGACTAACCACCCGATGCACAAGACACCCAACCGTCGATGCAGCGCACAGGCTAGTTTCATCGCCGATTAGGTTCGGATAGTTGGATGCAGATCCGATGCAGCAGAAGGAAATAGGTGAACAGTCCTCTGCGTCACTGATGCAGATCGGAAGTCTGGTGATTTGCTTACTGAAACATCAGAATGTTAGTCGGGATGAGACCTAATCCTGTACAAGGAAGTTTTGAGTTTTCAAGTTGGATTTCTCAGCAAATTTTGGCTATTTTTCAGCAGGATTTTCAGTTGTTTTTTAGTAGATTTTCAGGGCTGAAAAGGAGAAAGTGGCAGCAATCTTATGTGCCAGATTGCATGAAAATTCAAGAGGTCTTATGCCCCATATTGTGCAATCCCCCTTGACCCTCGTCGTCCCCCTGAGATAGACGTTCTTTGAGGAATAAAATTCTATTTTTTGGGAAAACTTGTAATTTTATAATTTTTCCAGGAGAGAGT
The DNA here is from genome assembly GCA_001517045.1 of Pseudotsuga menziesii. Taxonomy (NCBI): domain Eukaryota; kingdom Viridiplantae; phylum Streptophyta; class Pinopsida; order Pinales; family Pinaceae; genus Pseudotsuga; species Pseudotsuga menziesii. Next base: position 304,734 of record LPNX010789418.1, on the reverse strand, counting down.
AAGTAATGCTAGTTTACATCAATGTTATGCATCTAACAGTTGTGTTACTAACACATTTGCAGAATCATAGTCACCTTCAAGGGAAATATTTCAGGTAGTGCAGTTTGATAAGTAAGTGGTGGTTCATTTATGAGAACCCATGACAGATATGATGTTTGGGATTCTTACGAGCGTGCCTGAGATGCCATAGGAGAAACTGTCCGTAACTAAAATGATGACATAGAGTCTAATGGAAGGAGATTCCAAGAGACACCGTCAGATGTTGCAGCCACCATGAGAAGATTGATCAAAGCCCAGGAAGAGCAGCATCGGTTGAATGCTGCAGTGTTGCAGAGTTTGACAGACTTGCAAAGAAAGATAGAATCTGGATGAGGTATAGCAAGACCAGAAGGCAGTAAGAGCAGTACTAGGAGAAGGAGAAGGAATTCTAGTGGATCATCTGATTCTGAAGAATCCAGCAGGGATTCAAGTTCTTCTTCTCATAAAATAAAAAGAAAGAGACGCCATAGGGATTGCTCTCGTGATGAATTTAAGAAAGCTAAACCTCCTACGTTTGATGGTGAGGTAAAGACTGGACAAGAGGCTAAATATTGGCTTCTTGGGATAAAGAAGTACTTTCAAGTGCATGATTATTCAAGAAACATGAAGGAAAGAGTTTCCATATCCAATCTGAATGGAAGAGCATCCATTTGGTGGGAACACTTCAAGCAAGTAAAGAGGATCACTGAAAGGAGACTTAAGTGGAAACAGTTCAAGAAGTATTTCAAGCAGAAATACCTCTCTGACAGGTATTATGATGACAAGATTAAGGAGTTCCATGAGCTGATATTGGGACAGCGGACCATGGAAGAATATGCAAATAAGTTTTTGGAGTTCTTGAGGTATGTCTGGTACATCAGAGATGAAAAAGTGAAGGTCCAGCATTTTCTGAGTGGATTAGCTCAGTCTTACAAAGATAGAATTGAGTTTTATGAACCTAGAACTCTTGAAGAAGCAATAAGGAAGGTTAAGTATTGTTATGAATAAGGAAAAGGTAAGTTGTATTACCATAAGGCATGGAAGGACAAGAAGAATGAGAATTTTGACCAAAGAAAGAAAGGTTTCAAACCTTCTAACTTCAGGAATTAGCAGAAGCAGCCATCCCAAACTGCGAGTAAGCTAGTCAGAGTGACAGGAGAAAATCCTAACGATTCACAACAAAATAGAGGACCACTTCAATGTTGGAAATGTGGAGGAACCCACATGTGTAGTAATTGTCCACTCGAAAATGAGAGTGCAAGGCCAGCTTATAACATTCAAGAAGCAGAAACAGTGGGCCAAGTAGCAAGGGTAGTCCCTAGTATCTATGCAGCACTGGAGGACCACCAGGAAGGTCACCAGTCAACTATGGTTGAAGTTACAGGTAAGATTGTTGAGCAATATGTTTGTATTTTAATTGACACTAGTTCCACGCTCAGTTAAATTACTCCTAGAGTAGTGGATATTTGTGCTTTTAAGAAAGTAAAGCATATGAAGTCTTGGTTAGTTCAGCTAGCCACTGGAACTAAGAGAAAGTTTAGTGAAGTGGCAGAGAAATTTCCATTGGTCATGGATGGATTGGTAACTTGTGTAGATCTAAATGATCTACCACTTGATTCCTATGATGTTCTCATTGGAATGGATTGGTTAGAAGCTCATAGGGTGAAGCTTGACTACTACAATAAGACTTTTTAATGCATGAATGAAGAGGGGAACCTAGTAGTTGTGAAAGGTATTCCAAAGGTGAATTCAGTACAACAGGTTTCAATAATGTAGTTAAAGAAGTTCTGTAGGAGGGTATGCCAGTTGTATGCAGCTCATATTTTGGAGACATCAAGAGATGAAACTCCGAGGTTGGAGGACTATCAGGTGTTACAAGAATGTAGGGATGTGTTTCCTAATGAGATCCCAGGGCTTCCTCCAAGGCGGGACATTGATTTCAAAAATGAACTTGTGCCAGGAGCAGCACCAGTGTCCAAGTCACCCTATAGGATGAGTACACCGGAGAGGCTAGAATTGAAGATGCAACTGCAAGAGTTGTTCAAAAAGAAGTTTATCCATCCGAGTGTGTCTCCTTGGGGAGCACCAGTTCTGTTTGTAAAGAAGAAAGATAGTACACTCAGGTTATGTATCGATTACAGACAGTTGAACAAGGTTACTATGAAGAATAAATACCCTTTGCCTAGGATTGATGACCTCTTTGATCAAATGAGAGGAGCAAAGGTATTTTCCAAAATTGACTTGAGGTCTAGTTACTATCAAGTGAGAATCAAGGATGAAGAAATTCATAAGACAGCCTTCAGGACAAGGTATGGGCACTATGAGTTTGTAGTGGTACCATTTGGTCTCACAAATGCACCAGCTACATTTATGTGCCTTATGAATAGTGTCTTCAGTAGATATCTGGATAAGTTTGTTCTTTTCTTCCTTGATGACATTCTTGTTTATTCTAAGAATGAGGAAGGGCATGAAGAGCATTTTCAATTGACACTGCAATTGCTCAGGGAGCATCAGCTGTATGCTAAACTGAGCAAGTGTGACTTCTATAGAGATAAAATTTAGTATTTAGGTCACATTATCACAGAGGAGGGTATATCTGTGGACCCTAAAAAGATTGAAACCATTATGAATTGGCCTACTCCAATAAATGTGGCAAATGTAAGATATTTTATGGTACTTGCAGGATACTACCAGAGATTCATTTATGGATTCTCCAAAGTTGCACATGCCATCACTTCTTTGCAAAAGAAGGGGATGAAGTTTGAATGGACATTGAGGTGTGAAGAAAGCTTCCAGCAGTTGAAGAATCTTCTCACCAGTGCACCCATATTGAAATTTGCAGACACAGAGAAATATTTTGTGGTGTGTACCGATGCATGGGGACAAGGGCTTGGAGGATTCCTTATGCAGGACAACCACGTGATATGTTATGAGTCAAGAAAGATGAAGGAGCATGAGAATAACTATGCCACTCATGATCTAGAGCTTGCAGCCATAGTACATGCCCTCAATATGTGGAGGCATTACTTGATAGGTAGAAGATTTGAGCTCAGAACAGACCATTGTGGTCTAAAGTATTTGTTTGATTAGCCTACTCTGAATGCTAGGAAAGCAAGATGGTTGTAGTTTTTATGTGATTTTGATTTTGAAATCAAGCACATAAAGGAAAAGGAAAATAAGGTAGTTGATGGACTCAGCAGGAAGGTGCAGGAAATGCATGTGGCATCTCTTAGTATTTTCTAATCAGATTTGAGGTAGCAGATTGTTAATCATGTTGCTGGAGATGAACTATATGAACAGGTAAAAGACAAATTGCAACAGCAAATTCTTGAGACAAGCTATGAGGGATATAAATTGGAAGAAGATGGACTTCTCACTTATAAAGTTAGAATTTATATTCCAGATGTAGTAGATTCGAGGAGAGCTGTGATGGATGAAATCCATCAAGCTCCATATTCTGGTCACCCAGGATATCATAAGACAATTGCTACAGCTAGAAAGCAGTAATTTTGGCCAGGAATGAAAAAGGATATGGCTGAGTACATTTCAAGGTGTATCAAATGTCAATAGGTAAAGGTTGAAAATCAACATCCAGCAGGTTTGTTGCAGCCTTTGCTAGTTCCAGAATGGAAATGGGAAGTTATTTCCATGGATTTTATTACAATATTTCCAATGACTTGGAGACAACATGATTCCATCATGGTTGTGGTGGACAAGTTGACAAAGGCAGCGCATTTTATACCAGTTAAGTCTATGCATAAGACTGATGACATTGAAAACATCTTCATGAAGGAGATATTCAAATTGCATGGATTGCCAAAGGCAATAGTCTCTGACAGAGATGTCAAGTTCACTTCCAACTTTTGGAAGGGGTTGTTTGCAGATTTGGGTACAAAGCTAAACTTCAGCACTGCATACCATCCTCAAATAGATGGTCAGACAGAGAGAGTTAATCAGGTGCTGGAATATATGCTTCACATGTACAAAATGGAAAAACCAACCAAGTGGGAAGATTACTTACACTTGGTAGAGTTTGCTTATAACAATGGATAGCAGGCATCCTTGGGTATGAGTCTGTATGAAGCTTTGTATGGAAGAAGGTGTAGGACACTAGTGACTTGGGATAATCCAGTGAACAGGGTTGTGCTTGGATTAGAATTGCTCAAGGAAATGGAGCAAGAGGTTGTAAAGGGTGAACAGGGAGATAGACAGAAAAGCTATGCAGATAAGCATAGGGTGAACAGGGAGTTCAATGTTTGGGATCATGTTTACCTTAGAGTGAGGGAAAGAAAGAGTTCCTTGAAGCTTGGAAGTTGTGCTAAGCTGTCACTGAGATATTGTGGGCGGTTTGAAGTGCTCGAAATATTAGGGACAACTGCATAAAGAATTGCATTGCCTACTAGTACAAGAGCTCATAATGTTTTTCATGTTTATTTGCTTAAGAAATATGTACATGATCCTAACCATGTGATAAATTGGGATGTGATCTAGGTGGAACCCGAGAGAGAGAGTTCCGAACTGAGCCAATGTGCATCCTCGACAGGAAGGTCACAATGCTCCAAAACCGGGCCATAGGGTAGGTAAAGGTGCAATGGGAGCACTACAGACCTGAAGAGGCTACGTGGGAGTTGGAGGATGCCATGCGGTTGGCACATCCATTTTTGTTCAAATCTGTAGAGCACTGAGGTGATACCAGTGTAGCATTTTTTTCAAATTTTGTAAAGCACTGAGGACAGTTCTATTGAAGGGGGAGGGTAATGCAACACCCCAGTTTTGACCCCATTGTATTAGATGTATATGATGTATATATTGTAAATGATCAAGGCCAAGGCCCCACCATCGTTGGTTATGCTATGTCTCGTATTGAAATTGTCACCAATGGTATATCGGGGCATGCAACATACATATCAAGTTTTTTCATCATGTAAATATGCATCTTTAATTAAATAACCCAACTAGCTACATTCGCGGAAACTACATTGAGAAGGGGCATGATTTTCAGAAGGATAAGGGTGGGGGAATTGTCAAACCTTGATCCATGAGAAAAAAATCCATGTGTCATCCTTCCTTGTCTCATCCAACTACCACCTTAATGTTGCTGGGTAGTTGAGGTAGTTATGGATGGAAGTGGAGTGTGGCAGGACTGTCAGTCCTTGCCAACACGTACACTCCACTAGCGAGTTGACCTCATGATAGCAAAAGAAACCACCATCATCACTCCACCAGACTCCACTCTCTCCACTACTACATATTCTCTCCACTGTTTGTTCATCCACGTGCAGGAGCCGAAGTCTTGCTCATTTTTTTTCCCTCACGCACAGGATTTTCCTAGTTTTGCTGATGTAGTTTTCCTCTATGGATTTTGCAGATGGCGTGGGTGCATACTTTCCTCACAGACTGATTATGGGTTTGTTGTGGTCTCCCTTACATGTGTTTTGTTGGGGTTTTCTTTCCATTTTGGGGATGGGAGCCTATTCATTTTCACACACAAGAATCTATTCTATTTGACCTCACGCTGTGAGGGAGCCGCTTATCGGTTGTAATTCACATTCTTCCACGGAGTGGAATCTGGTGTGTTTTCTCTCTATATTTTGGGGTCTGGTGCAAGTTTCTCTCACGCATAGGTTGGGAGCCTATATTTTCTTCCCCAGTGTGTTCTGTGTAAGTTTTTTGATTGCTTCATTGTCCTAGAGGGACTGTTGTTTTCCCCACATTGTGAACTGTGTTCACTGCTACATTTTGGAACTATTGTAGTGTTGTTTTGGAGTCATTTTGGCCATGATAGAGCCAAGAATGACTTAGGAGTTTTTTTCCTTAACCAAGCTGTGGATTGCTTACGTGACTGTGTGTATGCAGTGGTTTGGTCTTTGGACTATGTTGGGAGCAGGGATGGGGGCTTGGTTTTCTTGATAAACCTGGTGTGTTTGGAAACCACACAGATAGAGCTAGAGGGCTGGATTTCTTCTCCACAACCCTTGAATAGCACTAGAAGGGAAGTCAGGGCCTAAGGGAGTGTATAGCAGAGAAGGGACTGATTCCTTGTGTTGGGTGTTTTTGGGTGTCTTAGAAGTTAGGCTAGTTCTAGTATAGGTGTTCCTAGCTCTGTAATGGGATCACCAGCTTAGCATTTATCCTTTGCCAACTCTTGGATGGCCTAATAAACCTGACCATGTTGGCTTGGTTTTCTTGTTGATGGCCTGATAAACCCAACTATGTTGGATTGGCTGTGTTTTGTGTATCCTTGGCTATGTGTAAGCCTGCTGGTTCCTTATTACTTGGAGAATCATGCCCAGCTCAGGGGTGGCAGCATTGCTGAGAGATTAAGGAGCATGCTGTCCTATGCTTGGGTGGAATGTTGCAGTGACGTAGCTGGTTGCAGAATGAGTTCTTTATAAGATAAGGAACCTTGTCTATTTTACTTTTACAATCCTATTTACTGTTAATGATTATGATGAACATGTTGAATGAATTCTTGTATGAATGCATTTTGCTTCCACTGTGTATGATAAATAATTGCATCTGTGTATGTTCTACTTCAATTCATTTTTCTTTCAGCATTCTACCATTTCATGAATTCACATGTTCACGGGGTTGGTAGCCCGGATGGTTAACGCCATGGTAGCGTCCTCTTCGCCGGTCGAAGGGTCGGGGATGTTACAAACAAATATTCCTAAAACTGCATGCTAAAAAGTGGCAGGTGCATTACATAAGCCAAATGGAAAAACTCTATAGGCATATGTTCCCCAAGGGCATGTAAAAGGGGTCTTATCTTGATCCTTGAGTTCTATTGAAATCAGATTATATCCACTATACACATAAAGAAAGGAAAAGTATTGTTTTCCTGATAGGGTATCTAACACTTGATCAATAAAGGACAAAGGAAAATAGTCTTTAAGAGTGGCCTTATTTAACTCTCTGAAATCAACACAAATACGCCACTTCCCTGTGACTTTCTTTGGGACTACCACTAGAGGGGACACCCATTTACTTTCAGAGATAGGGTAGATGAGACCAAAATTAAGAATTTTTTGTAACTTCTCTTTTACTATATATTTTAGAGCAAGATGTAGCCTCCTCTGAGGCTCTCTCATAGGTGGAAAGGTTGGATCCATGTAGATATGGTGAATACAGGTGTTAGGGTGTATATCTTTCATGTCATTGTATTCCCATGCAAATTCTCTATATTGGTTTTTAAGGACCTTACAAAATTGTTCTTTTTGACTCTTAGTTAACCCTACATTTATGTGTAAAACCTTTCCAGGGCTAACTTCACAAGGTACAGTATAAGACCCTGTGTTCTCTTCAATTGCAAAGACACATGGTGTTTCTACAAATTTTGAGAGAGCCATAATTTCTTTAAACTCATCTCCAAATATCTGATCGAGTTGGGAAAAAAACTACGGAAAATATATACAAGTTAGAGAAGAGACAAACTGGTTTAATATATTCTCAGTAGTTTTCTCCTGAAGTTCCCAAGAATAATCACTAGGAAAGAGCAGATATTCAATATTTTCATCCCCAAAGGGGCAATCTAACCACCACAAGGTTTCAGTTACAGGTTGTGCTGGGGGATATAAATTAGGTCTCTTTGTAGACAACCCATTTGAAATGGTCATTTCCCCATCCATATATCCTATAAAGGAATTAGTAGTGGCTAACCATGGTATCCCTAAGGTAATAGGATTTCCCTTATAAGGATCCTTTGATTTTACGACCATAAATTTAACGAGGTATTCCCATGAAGCTATTGAAACAATAATGTCGTCCAGGACTCTAGCAGGTCTTACTATGGTACGGTCTACTAGTTCTAGGATTGAAGGGTAGTTCAGAGAAACTATCCTAACTGTAAAACTTCTAAAACTATGGTGTCCATCATATTAATGGAAAATCCTAAATTGATAAGTGTATTATCTATAGAGGTATTATTTACAATCACAGCCACTAATGGAGCCCCTGGATTTGTATATTTTGCAATCCGATATTGGTTTGTCTTACATTCAGACATCTCTCCTACAACATGAATTGTGAGGGAGTCTTTTTGTGTCTTTCCTTGGTGCTTGTTGTATATTTCCTTTATTACCTTGTTGTAAATTGGTATATCCTTAATAGCTTATAAAAGAGGAATTTTGACATAGATATTCTTTAATTCATTCATAATGTCATACTCAGGATGAACTACAAGTTTTTCTGTTGCTAGTCACTCCAGAAATGGAGGAATCCTTTGTTCCTGAATGGGTTCTTGCTAAGGATGGGTATGCACTCGGATCTTTGGAATATCCACATCCTACATAATAGCATCATTCACGACTTCATTTGAATCTTATTCGTCATTTTCTTCATGAATGATGACTGATAATTTGGGTATGTCATTTACAACTCTTCCACATTGTAATTGTATCTCATGTAGAGGTACAGTTGAAATAACATAGGATGGAAGAGTTTGCAACTCAATGCTGTTAAGATCTTGAGTTGGCTTATTATTTGGATTAGGTATCCACTTTCTAGGTAACAATGTAGGCCATGGAGGGTTTGTATTTTTAAAGTGATGAGTTTGTTGTCTAATAAGGGGAACCAGAGGCATAAACCCTAGTAAAAATTGTTGGGTATTGGATAAATGTTGAGGATACAGATAATTAGGTGCAGAGACAGGTGGTGGTTTGGGGTAGGATAGTCCCCTCCACCCCTATGGCCAATACTGTTGTTGAGTAAAATGAGGTGGGAGAGGATACTGGGGTGGCCAATGTTTCCAACTTGTAGTGTTCCAATATTGAGGTGGTTGGTAAGATTGGTAATAAGGTGGAGGTTGTGGTGACAAATTCACATATGGTGGTGAATCATTTGGTTGACAAGGAGGCCTTCTAAATGTTTCACCAACATCCCCACTCTTATATATGGCTTGTAACCCTAGTACTGATGGAAAATCATCTCATTGGATTCTCTTCTGTACAAATGCGACATACCAAGATATTATTTAATGGGAATTCGAGTTGGGGATGTTTAGTTCTGCACCTTGGAAAAAAAATGCTCATCACTGCTCATTCATGGTATTGTGTTTTATTAGCTTGTAACACATCTAGTTGGGAACCCATTGCTCCTAAAATATCAGTTTTAAAATTTTCCAATAGGTTTCCTAATTCTATCCTCGTGACTCCTCCTGAACTGGGAGTATTCCCTTTTATATTTCTACTATAAGGCTCCCGAAGATTCCTCCTTCCTTTCCCCATACTTCTGGAGTAATTTCTACATATATCCCTAATTTGTGCAAAAGGTTTATGAGAGATATCGTTGGATCCCATGAGATTAAGGATTTCTACCAGGTCTTTTGAAATCCCCTTAAGGAAGAGTGTGTGTACTGGTTCTTCTCGAAGGTCATTATGTTTAGATTTATTTAATGTATAGATAAATATTTCAAGATAATCATCCAAGCTCTCGTCTTCGAGTTGCTCTATATTAAATATATCACTTCAAGAGTCTCTTGGTTTGTAATACTCTTTGTACTTCCATAAGAATGTAGTTTTCATATCTTCCCAAGTCCTGGTGCTAGATCCTCCTATCCCCATGAACCATCTTAAGGAAGAGTCTTTTAGTGTATCCATAAAAAATTTTAATTTATGGGAATCTTGTAGATATTTATAACTTCTACAGAGGATGTAAAAAATTAACAAAAATGTTTCTGGATCTTCATTACTTTTCCCATAAAAATTAGGTAAGGAGGAAGGAGGGATATTCTTCATAGTTATATCTTGTGTAGTGTCTAAAATAGGGAACCCAAAGGTAGTATTAGTTTTATTTTCTCCTTCTCCTTCGTCATTTCTAACCTCATCATTATCTTCATTCTCTCCCTGTCGCTCCATGTAGGTTTGATTCCTGAAGAGTGTGTACCTAGGAGGCTCCTTGTGAGGTGATAGTGGTCCTTCCCAATGTTCTTTTTTAGGTGAGATATTCCTACGATCAACTATGTTTTTATTAGGTCCTATAGGAATGGTAGGTGCTACTTTGAAGGTTTCTATATGTCAAATAACTGTATTTGTTGAGCTGCCAAAGAGGGATTGTACCTGGGAATGATCAATGAAATCAACAAAGTTAGGATCCCCTATTAATGAGAAGGTTGTATTGTTAGGTTTCTGCACTAGTGAAGGGTTGAGGGTTTCCAAAGGTTGACCCTCTTGAATTTCTTCGGCAATGGGATCCTTAGGATTTTCTCCCAGGATTTCCTCCCCATCTATGGTTTCTACTATAAAATATTTAGGTCTCCAAGAAGAACTACTTCCTATGTGGGTTCTCCGATAACTTTTTGCTGAGTTAGTATTTGGGGTATTTCGTCCCCCGTAAAGGTTAGTAGAGATTTTAATAAGGTTTTGAGAATTATCTCTAATGTATCTACCCCTATAATCTCTAGGGATGTTCATGAAAAACTAAACTAAAGGGAAACCTATACTACTAATACTACTACTACTGAATTTGGGGGCCCCTATTATAATAGATGCACAGGTTCTTACCTATCGTCTTATCGCTCCCCTGCCACCAGCCTATCACTAAAATTCATAAAGGAATTCTAATTATTCTACCTTATTGAACAAATCATGACAATCATGCAAAAAATGTAGGGTGTTATAATGTCTTAATTAATTCACATAATATTTAATTATCAACCGATGTTGTTAAACTTCGATTTGACAAAAGTCATTAGAGGCAATTTCAATTTAAAATGGGCCTTTAGAAAATAATACAAATTCCATGTGATCATGTATTAGCCAATCAAAATGCTTTAAAATTCAAAAAGGGAGCACCTCTTAAACAAATTTTTAATATAAATTTGGGAATAAGTATCATAAAAAAACTACTCTTTTTTGTTTGTATTTTCGACATATCTCCGTGTGTTTTTACTCAAATTTCGATCGGGAGAGCTCGTTGGATGCGGAACTGAATTATTCATCCATGAGTACCCACTCAGCATACTTTTTATGGGCCATGCTATCCCAAAAACAAGAAATACCTGAAAAAAATGTGATGATGACATCATCATCATGGTTTTTTCAGGTATTTCTTGTTTTGGGGGAAGCGGGGCCTATCAAAAGTATGTTGAGTGGGTACTCGTTGAATGTAGAATTTAATTCTGCATCCAATTTTCTCTCCCGATCTAAATTTGAGTAAAAACATAGGGAGATATGTCGAAAATATGATCAAAAAATAGTTTTTTATTTTCTTCCTCAAAAATTAATAAATATTATTTTATTATTTTAACTATTATTTTATTAATTTTCCTTAGGAGGCCCATTTTGAGTTGAAATTTCCTCTAATGATATGCGAAGGTAGAGGGGTTCCTAGGGTGTCGTAGAAATATTTTAATAAAGAAAAGATCAAAAGATATTTCAAAATGAAAAACCCGAGTCAAAATCCTATAAATTCAACTAGAAAGGTAATTAAACCAAACAGAGTGCTAGACTAGAGCAGTATCAAGCTATACTACCCTATTCTATAGAAAAATGTTAAAAGATAAAAGTATAAACAAGTAAAATTTAAGAAAATAAAATTCCTTTTTACTTAACTATTCATCCTCTTAATTTAAGAAAGCTTTATAAACAACTTCAGAGATTACTATACAATGCATTATAACAAAATTACAACAAATGGAGACACTTTTACAAATTCAACAACTTAATCTATTCATATAAATAAAGGTAAAAACTAAATTATCTAGTTCCACTCTCCTTGGTTGCTTTGTGGATATACATTTACTGTGATTGGAACTTGAGGAGGAGTAGTGTCAAAATGGATTTCAAATGAGGTAAAGAAACTGAATGGAATCAAATCGAACTTAACTTCTACAAATATGTGCAAACTAAGGAAAATCCAATTACAGGTGATGGTAAACATGGTGATCTATTCCATAAGAAAATAATTATTAATTAAAAAGGTATTATGAACAACTAATCTAATAAGAGATAAGATCCTTTTTAATGATTACCTTCATAAATAATCAATTCAAATGTAAAAAAAATATAGCTTATAGAAAAGCAACAGACCTGTTGGAGGAGCTAGTTGGTGAGCCGACTAGTCAAGTAGCCAACTAATCGAAGATTAGGTCGGCCACATAGGTCATGTAATTTGACCGAACCGATAGTAGTTACTTGTAACCGTTTGTAATCATATATATTAGGTTGTTGAGCCAGATGAGAACATTGGTTTAGTTTATGTATGTATGGCCCTGCATGTGATTCAGTATTATAATCTTTTATTTGATGTTATCATTATGTCTCTTGTGTCTGTTATGATTATATGTTTCTATGTGTATTATTGGTAACTTTATGTGATCTGTGAGATTACAACATTGGTTCCGTTGAAGGTAGTACATATATGGTTGACATAACCATGCATAGATGATATTAGAGCAAGAGATTAACAATTGGTGGGAGGGTAAGATCGCAAATTATTTATAGAATTACGCAAGAAGGAACATGCTTACTAATGCTTAAGCGAAGGAAAAAATATTCACCGAAACACATGAAAAGTTCATAGATTCAGTACCTCACTTGTTGGAGAAACTTCTGGATGAAAAATATGGAACCAAATAAAGGCCAAGAGTTACTGGAGAAACTGATTGGAGGTGGACGAACAAACTTGTCATAGTGGTTTGAAAATATCACAGACGAATCCTGCAAAGAACAAGCCATGGGGGAAAAAGTCTTGGTCAAAATAATTGAGAAAAGCTTTTATACAGACCTCACTGAGCAGTTTCTTTGCTCCTTACTGACCCTTTTGTTCAAATTCCTAATTGAGAAGGGAGTGGGCCATATCGTAGAATATCGTCCACCACTATGTGAACTACCACCAAATACTAATTGGGTGGAGAAATAGAAGAAGTGGGAAAAAATCATTGCTGAAAGGGAGTGGGAGTAATTCCTAATCAAATAAACAGAACTATCTGATTTTTCTGAAAGGGTCAGGTAGCCTATGGGGGGGTAGTTGGTCATGTGTCGAGGTAGAGTAAAAAGGATTCTAGTCAAATGAAGAAAATACCACCATGAGTAATGAAAAGTTGGCCTAAGAAGGAAATTGAACAGACAGTGACACACAAAGGTACGCCAGACTTGTAGAAGTTAGAAGGAGAGAAGAGGCAAAAAAGAAGGGAAGAAATAAAAGAGCAATCCAGAGCGTTGGAGAGAGCAAAAACCATCGAGGTGATAGAACAAGAAGGAAATCCACCAAATTCGGGTCATGATCGACAGGAAGAAGGCGTAGATGAAGAAGCAGCACCCATGGAAGAACACTTGTGGATAAAGAAGTGAGAATCTCTCCAACTAGAAATTCCCCAAGAGGTAAGACCTCTGTCTCTGACAAATACGAGTACCTGAATTCAAGCTATTATCAAAGAGAACCTACGACTAAGAGCTAGTGAGTTCAATATATGGATATGACTAGATGACAAAGTAAATGATGATAACCATTTAGCAATCCATCGACCGGAGGAAGGAAATTGGGTAACAATTCAAGCATACCCTTCCAACTGAAGTATCCACTTTCTCTACTCAACACATGAAGGAGCACCCCCCTTCCAAACACAACTTTAAAATAAATAGAACAGTCAAACTTGCTAGCACATCGGTGTATTTGGACATCGACAGAAGAAGTCGTCTCGAACCCATTTCTTATTGGAGAAGAAACAACAAACAAAAAAACCTACAGGAATGAAAGTTCCGTCGACAATAGCTGTGAACAAATATATACGTAGAGTATCCCACTACCACCACCACCACCACCACCTCCACCTCCAGACGAGACGTCGACGCCGACATGGGCCATGGCTCAACACATATCCCTCTCTATGAGGGTGACGAAGATCCCAGATGACACTGGTTCATCTATGAGTCAACATGGGAGGCCAATCAAGTTACGAGCAAATACCGACAGATGGCACAGTTGATTAGTGCTTTATGAAAAAGAGCATTAACTTGGTATATGAATTATATCGAGTGAACACCCCAAGTATCCAAAGCTGACATTAAGGCACAATTCTCATATTTCTTTAAAACACTAGATGCAAAGAATTTGGCAGTGAAAAAACTGAAGATGACATCTCAGAAACCGACAGAGACCATCCGGGACTATGATAAAAGATGGAAGGACCTATTATGCCAACTAGACTATGTAATTGATGAACAATTATTAATTTAGTGGTTTCATGTAGGCCTGTCATAGAAAATTAAGACATATGAAGATGCATTGACTAAATCTTTGCAGGTAGAGATGGACAAGGATTTTCCAACATATCTCGTCGATACTAGGATCAAAGAATAGTTTGAAATGATGCAAACATATTTGAAAGAACTGAACCTCAAGAATCAGGATGTCGAGTGCATAAAGTGCTCCACGGTCGAAGACACCAAGGATAATTGTCGAGAAGACGTAAGTCAACAAGACATCTATTTTGTTCAAACAAAATGATTCTGTGATATTTACCAAGAACATGGAGAGCATACAGTGAAATATTTTCCATACAACATGAAAAATGGTAAAGGATCGTGGTGCGCAATATGTGAAGTAAAAAGTCATGCAATGGAAGCCTGTCACTTGAACCTAAAAATTTGACGAAACTATCAGGCAGTCTACCAAATGAATGCAGTTACACAAAATAATGATAATATTCCAAGAAGTAATGAGAAAAACAAGTCGACTTATCAAAGATATGAAGGCCGAAGATATGAGCACCAGTTCAACAATCATCGTGGATGTTTTGGAGGTCAAGGATGATTTTCTGGAAATCATGACAATCGACCACATTGACCCGTCCAATTCTTTACATGCTACAAAGAAGGACATCGCTATGCAGATTCCCATATAAGGATAGAATTGACTTAAATTTTTCTACTAGTTGTGGCATGGGAGATCACTCATTAGAGGATTGTCCCACCATACTAGACAAGAGTGATAAAAAGAAAAAAGTTAATGTCTTGTCGTGTGTTTAAAAACATGATGTAATGAATACAAAGAACCTCCACATAATAACCCTATAAGGGACAAAAATTGGAAATGATAATCCACGTATAAGCAAAAAAATAATAATAATAATTATCCTAACCCAACAAAACAAAAAAAATTATATAACGACACATCAAATATGTTTAAAGAATTTTCTAGGCAGGAAGTTGTCGATGACAGTCGACAAAACACAGTTAAAGAATTAATATGCTTAGTGTAGAATGATAAATCGGTGTCTCAATTCATTTAATTATTCTATAATATGAAGTACATTAATAATACAGAAAAGCAAACAAAAAATATATGCAGTGTGAACCAAAAAGACAAGAGTGATGCCAACCCACTTGTCGATCTATAAATTGAAGGATACCATGTTTGACAAGTTGTACTTGACTGCAGTTCACAAGTAAATATTATGACTCGAGATACATGGGAACAATTAGGTAGACCTCGACTATATGAGTTCGGCATATACCTCAAGTTGGCGACCAAGGACTGATCAAACCCATTGGGGTTTGGAGAAATGTTGATACGACAATAAAAGGAATATTGACTAAAGTTGACTTTGAAATTGTCGACACTAAAGAAGGATCCATCTCCTTCCTAGCCTTGGTAGGTCGACCATGGGGAAGAAAAATCAAAGCATCAATATATTTATACAAAGAAAGAATAAAATTAAAAGGGAATGGATAGAAAGTTATTGTCCCTCTTCATCCATCCCAAGGTGAACCTTGGACTAAACCCATCGATGAAGAAATTGACATTCGACAATTATATCAAATTCAAAATAATAATGAATACACTGAACCCAAATCTATGGTGAGCTTCACTTAGGCAACCAAGACTCAGTGGGATATAATTCGGATGAATAATTATATGATTGGGAAGTAGAAAACTATGAGACCCAAGTAAGGGGTTGCTGGACCATTCAGGCTATACAGAAGTAACCAACCCATCAATGCTTCTAAGTCTCCATCATCCCAAAAATATTCAAAAGGAAAACTAGGGAATACCCTACCTTAACCCCAAAAACTATAAGTATCATACAAAACCCAAGGTATAAATAAAGAGATTCCCCAATTTTGCATATAGAACAAGTCTCTAAGAACTTAGGTGGACATGGGAGACTACAAAGCCTGGTAGAAACCTTTACAGGACAAGCTGCTCGATGGTGGGACACCCATAAATTGAGGCTGTAGACTTGGACAACTACTTTGACTTACTTTGTAGAAAGATTCAGAGGAAGGAAGCTAACTAAACAGGAGCAAATACCTGTATTCCTCCAAGGGCAAGACCCAGATGAGCACATAAGAACATGCGAAAGAGAATGTAGAATACTTGGTTATAAAGATGAATGTACATGGCCACACCTATTTACCTAATGCTAGCTGACTTACCAAATAAATGGTATAGAATGGAAGAAGCACGAGGCAAAACATTCCAATGGAATGAACTTAGAGAAAACTTCATCAAGGACTTTAGTTCTATACCTCAAAATGAAAAGATAGTTGAAACTGCAAAGAAGATAGAAGCATTCGTAGAACTGACTAGGAACAACACTCTGATACCAAACCATGATCGACCAAAAATATCATGTAAGAACATTCGATCTAACATAATAGAATAGTCAACAAGACTGTAAATGGAAAATGAAAATACGGAAGGAAAAATATTTCTATGGAAATCTTATCACTTAGAAACAACAAAACCAATTCAAACAGTGCTTAAAGTCAACACAACCGACAAAAAAGACATTAAATGAATGACCATAGTAGACTTCCCTACTGCATTCTCATAGTTCAAAGAAGGGATTCAACCAATCAATGAATCCAAGGCACTAGAATGGATGGATTCCAAAGTTAAAACTAAAGAGTTTGACATATCAAATGATGAACGACAAAAAATGGAAAGAATTGGAAATTACTAGAGTAAAGAGAAAACGACTGAAATAGTAAACCTATTGAAAGAATTATAGGATGTATTTGCTCAATATTATAAATATCTCAAAGGTCTAGTCCTTGAAATGGGTGAAATGAAGATCGACATCAAACCCAATGCCCGACCTGTAAAGAAAAGGACATAAAAATTAGCTCATAAATACAAAGAGATAGTCAAGAAAGAGATCATAATATGCTCGTAGTAGGAATTATCTACCCTATCAACCAGTAGGAATGGGAAAGCCCGATGGTCATCCAACTGAAGAAACACAACCCAACAAAATTGAGGGTTTGTGTTGATTTTAGAGAACTAAACAAAGTCACTCTAACAGACCCATTCCCAATGCCATACGCAGACGAAATCTTAAATGAAGTTGCAGGACATGAATGTTACTCATTTATAGATGGATTCTTAGGGTATAACCAAGTACCAATAGACAAAGAAGATCATAAAAAGACTACATTCGTATGTGAATTCAGGTCATTCGCCTACAAAGTTAGGTCTTTTGGTCTAAAAAATGCACCTACTATATTTTTTAGAATTGTTGTAAAAAAATTTCAAGAATATATCGACAAAACAATGACAGTATATTTTGATGATTGGATGATATACTCCATGTTGAAATATCATTACAAATGGCTAAGGCTCATGCTGGAACAATGCTGACAAATCTAGTTTTCTCTCAACATAAAGAAATGCATCTTCCTAACTCCTATAGGAATACTATTAGGGAACATTGTATGCGAAGAAGCAATCAAAGTCGAATTTGCAAAAATAAAGATTATCCTCGACATGAAACCACCAGTGAATCCAAAACAGATCAAGGTACTGCTAGGACATACTAGATATTATAGAAAATTTATTAGACACAATTCAGATATGACCTATCCATTGGAAGAACTATTGAGAGAAGATCGGGAGTTTAACTAGACAAAGGAATGTAATATATCATTCGATAGATTAAAAAGGAAACTAGTCGAGGCACCTATCCTCAGATTCTTGAATTGGTTGATCAAATTCCATGTGCATATCGATGCATCAGGCCTATAAATAGGCACTATCTTAACGCAACCAGGGGACGATGGAATGAACTATCCAATAGTATACAGTAGTAGAAAACTAAACAAAGTAGAATGAAACTATTCAACAACAAAGAGGGAAGCATTAGGTATGGTATTTTCACTACAAAAGTATCGACATCACCTACTAGAAAACTATTTGATCCTCTATACTGACCACCATGCATTGAAATACCTCGTAAATGAACCTTTGCACCATGAGAGGATTTATCAATGGTTATTATTATTTCGAGAGTTTGAATTCGAAGTAGTAGTTCGACAAGGTCGACTAAACGTTGGATCGAACCACCTGTCGAGAATTGACATGGGGGAGGTGTTGCCACCTTTCACACACTTGGGTTACATGGAAAAAATCTTCAAGCCACTTTGTGTGTCCTTGGGGGCAAGTCTCGAGTCAAGGCTGTCACCTTGTTCTTGACTCCTCCGTTTAGGCTCAAATCCTAATGAAGCCAAGGGGGGTAGACCCTATTAAGTTACTAAGGAAAAATTATGGAGTATGATGATGGTATTAAAGAGTAAGTTTTTTAGGATTTTTGATTTAACAATTGTAAACAACAAATAACATAATGAGAAAATCACAAGTAAGCACGAAAATGACACCCAATCACATATAGATTGAAAGAAATAAACAGTTGAACAGTGCCTCGAAAATGGAGTCAAAAAACAATTAAGAGTGCTTGCAAGTGCTGGAATGAATGTTTTGTGATTGTATCTTGGTTAATTTTAAATTAATGTAAGAATATGAGTAATTTAACTTAGGCGAGGGGACTCCAGATATACCTAGGGGGTACTTGAAGCATGTCCAAAACTAAATCATCACGGCTACCCGCAAAGAATATGTGGGTTGAATGGAGTCTCTAAGGCTATTGTTCATAATGCACCTGAAGGTGTAATAGAGATCGGTGCCCCAAGGTCACTTTTCAGGAGTTCCCACTTCCTTTGGGTATTTTGCCACTGTAATGGTTTGATCGAGGCATTGGATTTTCGCCTAATGATTTGTCAATTTGGGGAGAGTGAATCCTAATTATTCTAGACACTCAAGTGCTTCTGAGGAAGCTTGAATGATCAGATGAACCACAGCCAAGTACATAGAATACACACTGGAGTCTTCATTATTTTTAGTAAATTTTAAAATAGTTGTTCTTTTGATCCAAGTGGATCTCAATCGGGGAATCAAGGAGGGGTTAATTTTATTATGAATAATGAAACAATTTATGAAAAAGGAATGAAATATACACAACACCGGTTTTCTAATTAGTCCTACCATGCATCTTTTACCCCTTGCAGGTCAATCGGGAAGTCGTGGGGTAAGTAGTATGATTACCTTTAAATTAAAATATGGAATAATGCAAAATTATATCAAAGTATAATATCCTGCATGTCAGTAATAAACTAGAGTAGAAAAAAGGGAAAAATGCAAAAAAGTGAAACGGACGCAGATCCCCCCTGGGGGGATGGGGAGCGGGCTCGAAAGAGCGTACTCAAAAAATATTTTATTTTATTATTATTGGTTACAATATCAGAAAACTGAAAGATCAGAAACCTCTTGGTCCTTATATGGGATGAAACCAAGATCTTACAACTTTCCAAAAATTTTAAATTTTAGTGAAAGGGGAGACCCCTAGGGGGATTTGAACGCTCCCGAGGCCACTTTTGAATAGAATATTCTTTTATTTTCTGTAAAACATGCTAAAAAATAGAAATCATGTTATAATAACATATTCCCAAAATCACTTTAAGAGTACCTTTGGATCACCCTACCTTAACTCAAAAAAGACTAAGTTAAAACTAGCTAAACAGGTGAAAAAGGAACCAAGGAAAACAATATTTCCTTGGGATATTGGATTGGTGTTTGTGAATCCAATGAAATATGCACTGATTTCTGGATTTAATCTTTTTAAAACAGAAAAGGAAATCTAGAGCATGCAACCTATTGATTTTCTTTAACTTTCCATGCAAAACGGATGATTTCCTTATGCTAGATCTAGAATGCTTAATGATACTTTTCAGAATTGAGATCTAGACTATGAGATTTTAAATAGAATATCTATGTAAATTTTACTTTTATATAATAAATAGAAATGATAACAAAGCTTTCGAACACAGTAACCAGGTAAGAAAATTGATTTTTTGAAGGAGAAAGAGAGAGAGAAAGAGTGTTGGAAGCCTGGGAATGTTGGGATTTGGATTCTTATTTAGTGGAGCACCAAGGGACTACGTCATTTAGAAGATATTGAAGATGAGGAAGATGCAAACCAGCTCAACCTCTTCTACAAGCGAGATCACCTGCAACTTAGAAATCCTTGCACAAACAGATGGTTAAAACATAGGTGCTGCTGGAACAGATAATTGGAAAGCATGCAATTAAAATTAAAATACATACAAATCCAATAGATATGAAACAAGAAATAGTAAGAGCATAAATCAAACTAGAATAAACTATTACCCTAACAGGAGAGAGCTCTCTCCTTCAAGGCCAACAATTTACCAGCAAAGCAATGATAAATAACACAGATTATACCTCATAAGCATTTGACAATCGCCATCCACACATGAATAGAATTACACCATATATATTACCTCCAAATCCTTTTTATTCTAGAATAATAAAAAATTAACATAGTACAAGAGCAACAACACCTCAATCCCAATTCTAACTAACTCATAAAGGAGGTAGCCATGCTTTATTTATACACAAAATTGAAACCCCAGCCCAGAGGGGGGGAAAATCACAAGGATATAGACCACTACAGCTGAAGGAGAGTCCATCAATGCCCGATTTGAAGCCGAGCTGAGCTTCTATTGAGTTTGAATGTCAATCAGAGAGCTAATCTGACTAACACCTCAACCCATTGACTGAAGCATCCACCAAAACTCATCCAGATCAGCCCACATGTGTGGAGGAGAGAGGGAGGGAAAAATTCCCCATAAAGGAAGCTAAAGTTCAACTTTGGATCCACCCAGATCACCTCCTTCAGTCAAGGATTTGTCAAATATGGAAAATCTGGTGTAGATCTGACTGATTTCAATCAAATCGGCTGAGAATCCACTGATCTAGGATTTTGGATTTGCTCTATTATTCATCAATTTATTAATTAAAATAATCAATAATTGATTTTTTGGGGCTTTCTGACCTGAGTGATGGAAAATCTCTTAAAACTAGGAAATAGTGGGCCTATTGGTTTACTGGGTGCTCTTAGCTTGAACATCAGCACCTCCATGACTGAAATGGACTTCTGAGCCCACTTTTATTACAAAATGAGTTTTCCAATTAAACTATTAAAAAATAGCCTATGTTTTGGAAAATTTAAATTTTAATAAAAAACACTGAAAAAATTTAACAATTAAAAAAAATGAAAAAACCTAAAGGGACTTAGACATGTTCATATGACTCGACGATGATGCCTAGCATGTTTATAAATTGACACATAGACTCTAATAACCTCAATAGGCATAAATGCCAAGCCGATCACCCCAACTTTGGAGGTATTGAGTGAAAAACTCAGAAATTATAAGTCGTTTATTAAACAACCAATAATAACCAAGGGAAAAAACACCCTGGGATGATCGAATTGACAAATAAAGTCTATGAGACTAGGTATTTTATAGATACTATCATGCTAGAACATTTATTACAACTCCCCCAAGGGGGTATGAACATGTGATATCGTACAACAAAGTTTCCAAGAAGCAAGACTGAAGGTCTTCTGAAGTCTAAACAAGCTATCCTTGTTCGGTTCACCAGGCTCACTTGATAAAAAACCACTAAGTACAACTTATGTGGTAACATTCTGGCTCCAACTGTGCGACATGTGCTCGATATGGTATTTACGGCAAGGAGAGGATATGAGAACACCAAAATATCTAGTTTATATACCTTGTAAAAACATCTCAACTTGACAAGAAAACCTCAGTAGCACAAGCTTTACATAAAAAACAAATGAACCATTAAGCTTATTTATTTTAAACAAAATAAATGTAACTAACTAATGAAAAAAATGTTTTATTATAGATAAGTACAAAACAAAAATGGAGAAAGTAAATGCTCTTTTTCAAGGAGCTTATTTTCCTACTCTAAGCATGACATAAAAAGGGTTAAGTGTAATCAGAAATCCAATGTAAGCACCTAAGCATTTTATTAACATAATTTTTTTTTCCTTGTCTTTGGTTACCGGCCAAAGTAAGGATACTTTATCTAGAAAATGCAAACCTGTGTGATGATCTATAAGGGGCGGGATGGATGGGAAATCATAGGCTTAAATAATGTCATCAAACTTCCTCCCAAACTAGTAAGTGCTTGTGCAGGCTACTTCTATCCATGAGTGGACAGGGTTGATGTACAATCGGAATGATGAGGCAGATTGACTGCACCATCATACTGATCATCAAGGATTACTAGATGATAATTCACTGTATAAGCCCCAAGTGGCTCCAAATCATGAGGAAACTCTACATGTCAAGATGATAGTTGAGAATGATATTCTATTAACTGCATCACATTTGTCTTTTCACAACACTGCTTCTCCATGTCTTCATTATTGATACCTTTGTGCAGATCTACATGATATGACTCTGAATGATCATATAAGAGTTTTGAATGCTGCTTTTCCATACTAGGATTTTCCCAGGTCTCCAGATCCATGCTTCCCTCTCTGGAAGTATAATAGATTGGACTTCCACAAATTTCTAAATATACACTCCCCTTGTTGGATATAGCATAGATAGGATTCTTAATAAGATATCCACAAAAATCCCAATAGTCATCACCACCATCTATGTCAGATGTGATGGATATCCCATTGCTGATATCAAGTTCTCTTTTTCTTCATCACTGATACTGATATATGGCTCAAACTAATCATATGGATAAACTGCATACTCCTTTTTCATATCAAAGTTTCCCAAGGCCACATGGTCCATGCTCTCTCCTTTAGATATGCCATGGATAGAAAAATCAACAAAACCATCAAAAGTTTCTGGTTCATTATTTTCCTCTTTATTCATATCATAGACTGGATTTTCCATGAATGTCTAGGACTCCTCATCAACATCTTTGTCAGAGATAAGGGAGTCTTCGTCACTTGTATAATGCTCTAAGTTATACTTGTCCTCATTTTCGTACAAATATTCTTCAGAGAAAAGGTCAGAAGGCAATAAACCTTTCAGATTGTCATCTTTATATGGAGAACACGTAGGAGTCCCATCATGTACATTACAGTTTTCATCATAAGTTTCACTATAAGATTCTGCAATGGTTTCATCCTTAGGTTTGTATTATTCAGCTGGTGAAAAAGGGTAGGCCTGGCCTACCATGTATATATGATCAGGCTCGCTTGAATTTGTTTCCTGACTACTGACCTCGGGAAGTCCATGTTCCATGACTTGATTTGAAACATAACAAGTGCTTTCTTGGTGGAATTGTTCACAGGGTCTACACCATGGAATTACTTCTTCTACCATGTTAGTTGAGTCTAACTGGTTTGGAATCCTAGGCTCTTGCTGAGGAAATTTCTTTTGATACATCTGATTCTGTTTAGGCTAAAAGTTCCTAGGTCCATTATTTCTTTCCATTGTGATTATTCTATTGTACATATGATTCAGTTGTGCTGACTGATTTGCCATAAGTTGGTTTTCACTAGTAACCAAGTCTTTTATCATGTCTATTACCTTTTTCATGGGATATTTAGAGGATCCCTTTTCTTCTGATTCAACGGCTTTACCGTTGATCTCTTTGTTGCAAGAATTGTTTTTCCTAGTGTGACCTAGAATGTGGGACTTTCCTGAAGATTGCATATTCTCTTCTATTTTCTTGTCAAACTCCTGGGAAATTTTTAGATCAGTCGGTTCTTTATCTCTCAACTAGTATCTTAAGTCACCGGTGAAGGCTTCAATGTAGGATATGAGGATAGAGGCATTTTTTGGCTTGATGTCTCTAAAAAGGTCCGCAACCACACGCCTAAATTTAGTGCTAAATTCATCCATGGTTTCATTCTCCATCTTCTTTATGCTATAAAGGGAAGCAAGAAGATGTCTTGGTTCCTTCTTTTCTCCCCACTTCTTCCTAAAACCATCTTCAAATTTGCTAAGAGTTTTACATGAATCATCATCTAGGTCAAGGTACCACTCTTCAACATCATCTTCTAAGGATAAATCAAAGAGCTTCATTTTGACATCATCATGGTCATGGGAAGCATCATTGCAATAACTGACTAGGTGCTTTTCAAACTTTTAAAGGTGAGACTTGGAAGTGATGGGATTATTTCCCTAAAATATGGGGACCTTCTTGATAGCATCTTTTGGAATGGCATGGGGAGCACCTACTGTTAACGCAAAAATCCCCCACATAGCTCTCAATGGCCTACACCACCCAAGGACACCATATCACAACCTTCATATCACTCCATAAGACCCTCCATTGGACCCCCACACCTCCAAAAGAGCCCAAGGATGAAGAAGAGGGCTAAAAACCCCAAAAAAGAGCCCAAAATAGCCCCGTAGGAGCTAAAGCCCTCAAAAAGGGGCTAAAACCCTAGAAGGGGCTAAAGTTAGGGTAGAAGGGCCTAAAGGCCCAAAAAAGGGGCTAAATCCCTTACCAAGGGATTAAAACCCTAAAACCCCTTGGAAAAGCTATAAAAGGAGGGTGGCGGGTCACTCTCAAAACACTTCTCCCTTGCCTATTGTTACGCTGCCCGTGGATGCTTTGAGACCTTTGCCTCTCAAACAACCCACACTCCCTCTCCTCCATCTCCATTCCCATTGAGCCATTGCTCCTAAACCAAGAGAGGTGCTCCCATGAGCTAGGGCATAGTGGCCCATTTCCACTAGAGAAGGTATAATGTTTCTTTGCATGCTTTGTTTATTTGTTTTATTTGCTTTTTAACCCTCATTTATATTTGCATATTTTTCTTAACTTTGTTTTGTAGGTTTCTCCATTGTAGCTTAGGGTTTTATTTGCAGGTTTTAAGGAGGAAGAACCCTAAACCATTTTCTATAGAGGGGTTCACCAATGTTTCATATCCTTCTTTCTATTTTGTTCTTAGCTTATAGTCTTGCTTAGATTAGTTTTTTGTTCTTAGTTCTTAGATTAGTTTACTATTCTTCTTCTGTTATTTCCATTTCATTTTTCTGCATTTACCATTAGTAGGAACCTACCGTTGTTCCCTATAGGAATACAATATCCATTCCTTCCCTTGTAGTAGGGAGAAATCCTTGCTACAGAATTGGTGACCATACCGGGTCAATCCCACAGGATCCCTGGGCCAAACTTTTTATTCTCAAGTTTTTAAAATTTTGGCCCTAGTTTTTCAGAAATTTCATGTTAAATCCATCATAGATCCTTGTTTATTTAAATTTATAGTTATTTTTGAGCCTCCTCAAGTCCAATCGAAGCCCATTTGGCCACAGTACCAGTTATTGTTGGCCATTCATGGTTTGCAAATCACTCAACTGTGCAAAAACGACCGAACCGAATTTCTGAAAATTCACCTGTGTTCGGGCTCATTTTTTGCCCAAATAGTTGAGCCATTTGTGCATATACCTATTGTTAGGGGTAAAATATCCATTTTTCGAAGTGGGGTTTCAACCGTTTGAGGTAATTCCTCACGATTTGATCAGAATCCAATTCTAAAAAACAGGACTTTTACAGGTGCACGACCCATTTTTGGGCTTTTTAATTTCAGTTTCTATTTTTATTTTCTGCATTTTATTTCATGAACAATGTGTAAATGTTAAGTAAATAATTATGGATTAATAAAATGAACCTAGTCTAACTAAAATCAACTTAAAATCAACCATCTTGCTTCCCCCTTCCTCCTCTACCCAGTCATCACCCTCCGGGGTATTTTGGGATACGACGAAGGGAAAGCTCGTATAGATCTAGGCACTCCATGATATTGTTCCAAACCACTAATACCAAGTGACCTGGAAGGTAGATGGGGTATATAAGGAGGGATTCTCATGGCACTAAGTGTCCTCCCTATTGACCAGCCTAGCATCTGGGAGGTGACCTGAGGATCTACGGATGGGCTTAGTCCCATTGTGTTGAGAGCCCAGCACCTTCTGTTGGTTGAAGAGGAATACCACTATGAGGCAGACATCTAGTTAGGCCAGAAAACATTCAGGGTTAATCATTGTACTTGTTTACAATTTCTATTTATTTATTCTTGCATACACAACCACAATGACATGAACTCTACCATGATGAATTCATCAATCATATTATAGCAACCAAATACTAGAAAAACCAACCAAACAAATACACCATACCAATTAATTAAACCAACTCAGTTCATGACGCTAAGTGAGCCTTAAAATATACTAATTTACACTAAATCAAAATAACTCTACAGTATTTGAGGACATAAGTCCCTAACTGCTTCAACTGTGGGAAGTATTTGGGCTCTGCCTGGAAACTCATTGTGAGGAGTACCATAGGAACCCCAAAGTAGTTGGCTGCTGAGAGGAATTTCCAAGTGAAACGGGAAATGACCCCTTCCGATTGAGTAGAAACACCTATGAGGAACCAACCAAGCACTATCTTTTGGCAGTCTTGGTGGCTGAGAGACCACCTTCAGCCAATAGGAAGCCATTGAAATCAGGGTCCAAATCTCATTACCACTAGTTTCACACATAAAACCAAACACAATTGATCCTCCATGTTCCTCCTCACACCTAAGAGGTGAACCACCACCATTCAGAACACTTGATCGGCACCGTCGTAGCCATTCTCAGTGATCTCCCACACCGTGAGAGGGCCACATAGCCTCTAATTCTGATTCAGACCCGTATCAGTCTGAACTAGACCTTCATACTACAACATCTATCCCTATGGCTAATACAAATCCAGATCGATTTTCTAGCCTAACCTTAGCAAGTGGACCCATGTCCACATCACAACCTATCACCCACAACTTGGAAAGTGGCCCAAGCACAGTCATGCAGACTGTCATTAGCCAGCTGCCACCACCCATAGTGACCAGCCAAGCTGGCCCAGTGGTAACACATGGGGGCAGTGGCCCCTCCACACACACTACCCCTCCTGCCACACAGTGGGGCAGTGCACCATTCACCTACATTTCCCCTACTCTCATACATGGGGGAATGCCCCCACCACCCATACCCCCCCCACACAGCACTTGGGGGCATTGGCCCATCTGCAATGGTGCCACCGTAAGCACCCCCATCCATGCAGATGTATTACGCACCTACAAACCCCACCACCATCGCAGCCCCATCCCACATAAACTTGGGGTCAAATATGCCCTTCATGGCCCAGCTGAACTTACCTGATTTGGATAGATTAACAAATGACCCCATCCGCCACCAAGATTTTTGGCTATCCATGCCAACTAAGCTGCCATCAGACATCCCAAAGTTTGAAGGCAAAGCAGGGGAATGTCCCCAAAACCACATAATGACATTCCATCTATGGTGCTCATCCAACATCATTGTAGACGACTCCATCAGGATAAGGCTATTCCAACGCACCGTTATAGGTACTGTGGCCAAATGGTACATCGAGCTGCCAAAAGCCAAGTACCCCGACTTCAAATACCTAGCCTTCATGTTCCTACACTATTTCCAACTCCCTATCAGATATGACAACAAGGTGGAGATCCTGCTATCCTATCGTCAAAGCACCGCCACTCACATAACTAACCATATCCACGAGTGGCAGCGATGCCGTAGCTTATGCAAAATCCAACTAGATTACATGATCTTCTTGGATTAGTTCCTTAATACTTTTCTCCCACCCATCGCAAAGGATATCGCATCTGAACATCCCCAATCTGAAGAAGAGGCCATACTGAAGGCCCAGCAATTTGACTTGATCTACTCTCAGTCTGGATACCTGTACACTGTCATTCCAGATGCTCCCCATCTGAATACCTCCTACCACAATGCAATGGGGGCATCCCATGCTATGGACAACATGATAGGATCGGTCTTCCAACAGCCACAGCCTTGACCAACACCACCTGTCGTTACACCACAACCAAGCAACACTGCTAATGTTGCTTACCAAAACCAAGCTCTAGGCTATGCTAGAATGATGTCCTAGTCTGGAGAAACAAATTCCTATGGACAACTTGCACCACTGCAATAGGCTCAGGCCATGGCTTGGCCAACACAATAGTATGTGGGGAAAATTCCCACATTTGTGGCACCACCACCCAGACAAATATACTATGCACCACCAGTGCAACAAGTTCAAGCCCCCGCCCTTACTCCACCTGCTCTATTGGGACAAGTGTTCGCACAACAAAACCATCCCAACTAGCCTGCCCCCAACAATTATCAAGGGCAAGATAGGAACAACCCGCCCCACAACCAAGGGAAAAAACCAACCGCAAGGAGGCGATCAACAACTGAAGCCTCCTAACAATTCCGTGACAAACCGGCCAACCCATAATCCCCCACGACCAAATGCACCAAGAAGCAATGCCCTGTTGCACACAAACCAACCATGCACACTCTATGAGGTCTATGGGCACTACACATTTGAGTGTCCACTCATGGGGCCCGCCAAGCAAGCCATTTGGAACGAGGTCCAATAAGCTGCTAATGCTACAAACCAAGCACAACCCAACCCAGCACCACAAAGAAATCACCCCATGGTGCTTCAAAACCCATTGCCAGTCCAAGACCTAGTGGCAACCGCAACCCCTCCCCAACCCAACTGCAATGCTCTGAGGGCACCACCCATGGCCAAAATAGGTGTTCACCACCTGCTAACCATGACCACTGAAGAGGTCAACTTACAGACTAGACGAAATCAGTATGGTACCACCACCGAACCTGTCAACTCATTAGCAGCATGCACGTCTAAGACAGCCAACCTACCTCTATAGTTACCCCCATTCCTGTGCCCCCCCATATGTAGAATTGCCAATAATTCCACAGCTAGAGCTACAGTCAGCTATAGCATTGCAGATGACTTGGCCCAAACGCCAACCGCCATGCCTGCTCTTGAGGTACTTAAAACATGCCCAATGCAGCGGAAAGCCTTACTAGCTGCTCTAGGGACAGTAGACCCCTCTGACTCCAAGCTAATCACCTTTGACATAGAGAACGGGGAACCACACATGCCCTCTACTATCACCTTCCAAATCCTGGTGTCCATCCAGAATTTGGTTGTGCATTGATGCATAGTGGATGAAGGGGCATCCATGTGCGTCATGTCTACCTTAGTTTGGTAGAAGCTTAGATCACCAATTCTGCAACCGTCCTCCATGACTCTATGGGATTATGATGGACATCCCACTAAAGCCCAAGGAATCCTCCCCCATGTCCCCATCATGTTATCCGGGAAGATAGTCCTGATTGACATCAAAGTCATCAACACTCAACTAGACTACAACCTCTTCCTTGGAGGGAGTTACATGTACGCCATGCCAGCCATCGCGTCAACTATCTTCTGCCTCATGATGTTCCCTCATGAAGGGAAGATTGTGACGGTTGACCAGCTCACCTACCATGATCTGCAAGGGTTAACAACACCTGCCAATGTTATCCCTACCATCACCACCATTGAGTTGCAAGGGGCGACCACACACTCTAACTTCATCCTTGCAACCAACACTATGGTTGAAAACACGCCAGCTTCCCCACTGTTGAATGTGGGCCCTGGGTTGTTTACCGATCCCACCATGATGGCTCCTTTCCTATTGGTGTCACCACCACCGACACAAAAGTAAAATAAGGACTTGTGCATGGTCTCATCAAGCACTGCTGCACCCAAAAATCAACCTCAGCCGCAACCCCAACCGCAACCACAACATCATCCATAGCCGCAACATCACCCACAGCAGCAGCATTATGCGTAACCACAACCACAACCTCACCCCCACATGCAACCAGCTGGGAGTTATGTGGGCTCATCTCTAGTTCCCTTCCTCTTTCCCCCACCTGGTGTCTTGAGCAAGCCGGTCATGGCCACCTTAAGCCTACCCAACTTTACATTGGGGATCCCGGTGTGGTATCTTGATCCACCAACTCAACCAGTAATGCCCCAGGTTGTGTTAAGCCCAGTGCAACCTATTGCGGTTGAGTCTCACCCTCCAACTAGTCCGCACAAGACAACCACTGCACCCACACCTGCACCGCCCCAACCCAAAAGGGCTAGGGGTAAAAGCACCAAAGCCACCATAGAACCATGACAAGTTCCACCTTGTGCTGTCTACGAACAAGAGGGCCATCCAACTCAGAATTTCCCTGAAATACTAGTGATCCGTATGCATGTGGATTCCATGGATACGAATGAAAACATCCTTGTGGTTGAACTCCCAATTGTGCTAGTAGTCAAGAACAAGGCATTGAGGACAAACCATGCTTGCACCCTTTCCAGCTTGTATGGACATTACTCCCACCATTGCCAAGACTTACCCGAGTTTCGAATGTCTCTCATTGACCTCCGTCACGATTCCCTTGAGTCTGAGATCACTTTGATCGAATAAGTTCACACCCCACTTCCTTCTTTAGACACCATGTCCATTTACATGATGTCTAGTTCAACTAACCCTATTGGCTCCACCATCATCGATGGTCCATTAGACCTGTCTCTTCCTTTGTTTCCCCAGCTACCGCCGCAGCCTCAATTGCAACCTCAACCTTAGTTACCAGGGAAACAGTGGGGTTCATTCCTAATCAACATGATCCTTTTCCTTTTTCTTTTAATTTTCCTTTTCTTATCATCCGGGATCGTGAGAAAGTCTGTCTTGGCAACCTGCAATTTACATGATTTCACACTTAAAGATCTTGTGTGGTACCTTGAACCACCTACCCTACCTCTAAGGCCCCAGGATGTGTTGACTCATGTCCATCTAATTAAGAGGATGTTGCACCTACCTCCAGGTCCATCAAAGACTCCTCCTGTCTCTAGGAATGCCCCTCTTCCTCCAACAGAGACTAGGGGCAAGGCCATAAAAACCATAACCAATACCATTTACATGATCCCTACCACCAGTTTCCCTTTCGTCTTGTTGGTTGTGGAAGATACACCTGATCTATCATGGGACCACTTACACGATGACGAAGAGTTCTGTAAGACCACCTTCAGTTTTACCCCATTCCATTTAAACCATAGTACATAATCGGTTCTTCCCATAAAAGACTAGATTCCATCACCCCACCTTGCCAGTGACCTTCGTCTTGGTAAGGGGGCATACCTCTTCGTTCACTCTGATGGACAACTCTTGGAGAACCCCCACAATGGGCTCTACCTCAAGAAATTTTATGCTTAACATCACCAATGAGTCGCTTCATTTTTTTTCTTTTTTTTCAACATTTTTTAGCAAAAAGTAGGGGCAGCACCATCAGCTACTAATCCAAAGTCACCTGGAACTGGTTCGAGACACCTCCCACACCTCTAGGCTCAAATCCTCTATCTCGTTATGAGACCATTGTCTCATGTTTAATAAATCAATTTCGGGACCATTTCCCACAAGTCACCTCGATTTACGAGCCATGACATAACGATGCAACTGTCTATGGACCTGTACTTGTATCACACTTCCCGACCACTACGCATGCGAGTTGTCAGGATGTCGCCCATTAAGGACTATAATTTTACTTTTATTTTTGTATTTATAATTGTATTTTTTCTCCCGCACCTTGCGTGGACATCTAGACCATTGTCCAAAAAACAATTTCTTTTTCTTGCATATATTTAGCATATAAATTCCTCTGGACCTGTACTTACATCACATGTAGTCAAGTCCGTCCACCACAACACACGCACACGCTCTCCTGACCTCTCTTCGAGAGCCACCTCGGTTTGCATGCCTCTGCGGCATCGACTCGCGATCGTCTACCGCCATCTATCCCACACATGTATTAGTATGTTTGAGAGCCTTCTGATCCATCCATACTGCATGGATGACCTATGGACCTCTGTCCACCGTCCTGACATGGGGCACCGCATGTGCCACCATCGATTGACCACATTCGAGTTTTGTTTAAGCTCCTTTCTGACTCCTTAAAAAAATGAAAAGGTTTCCAAGCGAAACTACTTCCTTTCCCGCTCGCTGAAGTATAGGAAAGGGTGTCTACATCATCTCGTTTATCTCCTTTTACGGACCATGTAGACCATTTCATGAAAAGGACCTCCTTGGAACACTCAAGCCAAGACCGTATCCCTCTGCACACGTTTATTCTTTCTTAGACAGAGGGGCCGCACTTCACAAAAAATCTCACCACGGGTTGTCGTTAAGCTCTTTTCCAGCCTTCTCAACCGGAAAAGATTGCCAAGCAAACTTGGTTTTGTTCATGCTCATAAAATAATTTGAATGACCATCCAGTCAGTATAGGTTTAACCTTTTCTAGCCTGATTGGACTACCAATGGTAAATAAGTCTCCCATCCCCTACAAGATGGGAGAGCTCTCCTATGTACACTTTTATCCTTTTTTAGGCATAGGATACTACCAATGAAAAAGATCCCCCACTGGATTCTTCTTCGTGCTTTCAGACTCTCTATAATTGAAAGCACCATCAAGCATTTACCTTCTCGGGCTCGCCAAAAAACCAAGAGATCGTACCACAATGGTGTCCCTAGAAACCACCCCACAAAGAAAATATTTTGGTAGCATCCCCACATTGGGTCACCTTTATTCAGAGTACTATGCAATGTGTCTTCCTTGGATCCCATCAGTATCAAAAGGATACACCTCCTCCAAGTATTTCCCATCTGCAGTGATATTCCTGGTATTACAGCTATGATCCCATTCCCTTGAGTCAGTTTCATTTGTTTCCTAGTCCGCCCTGTTGTCATACTCTAAACAAAGGAAGTTTGAGTCTCCCACTCCCCCTTGCCCTTGTTCAGTTCTTTCCCTCCCCTCCCCTCCCCCCCAATTCAGTGAGTCAGTCCGCAAATTGATTCACACCTTTCGGTTTTCTCCCTCGCGCCCCTGGTCAATGAAACATCATTGCCTTGGCTAGGGGCAGGTCTCCCTCTGTTGATGCCAACACACATATTCTATAGGATAGACCTATAGGTCCCTGTACCTTGGTTTCATTGACATCATTGATGAGTTCCTTAGACCACTTGAGAGGAGTCCTTAGTGCCTCTCGGGATGGTTGTTTCTCTCGTGCTCGACTTCAACTCCATCAACGCACCGTTGAGATTCATATAGGGTTTGTTCCACATAGTACTTGGTCAAAGACCTCAGATGTCACATAACTCTAGCACATTGGTGATTCCACTCGAGAGACCTAAATAGGTTATGTCCCTTGTTATTTCCGAGTTGCATTGGAGACAGTATTTAGAAGCCCCAGTAGCGCTTCGATATACCTTTATGATTGATGCATCCTACTTATACCGCAAACACTCTGACTCTCAATCAGCGAGTCCACACAGCTATGTACCAGATCAAGCAGACCATCAGTCATGAAGATATAGCATTCCATGAGAATGCCATGGGTCCAATGTACCAGACTAGTATTATATTTAGCCTCACATGGAGGCAACCAGCATTGTAACATCAGTTGTATATGATCGGCTCTTGTATTTTAGAGCTTAGAAAAAATGATTCTTTTGATATTGTAACGAGCATGGGGATGCCTAACTCATCCATATACATGTCACAGATTTATGGTATCTCACACATTGATGGGAACCATATTAATACAAAACCAAAATCCACCATGCCCCAACCCTGAAAGCACCACCTCTACACAGCAAATCCTATGATGTCCATCAGCCATACATTCAGCTCCTACGCTCACACATCAGGGGGCAATTTGTTAACCCAAAAATATCCCACATAGCTCTCAATGGCCTACACCACCCAAGGACACCATCTCACAACCTTTATATCACTCCATAAGACCCTCCATTGGACCCCCACACCTCCAAAATATCCCAAGGATAAAGAAAAGGGTTAAAACCCCCCAAAAAGAGCCCAAAATATCCCCCTAGGAGCTAAAGCCCTAAAAAAGGGGGTAAAACCCTAAAAGAGGCTAAATTTAGGGTGGAAAGGGCTAAAGCCCTGACCAAGGGCTTAAAACCCTAAAACCCCTTGGAAAAGCTATAAAAGGAGGGTGGGGGTCACTCTCAAAACACTTCTCCCTTTCCTATCATTATGCTGTCCGTGGATGCTTTGATACCTTTGCATCTCAAACCACCCACACTCCCTCTCCTCCATCTCCATTCCCATTGATCCATTTATCCCCAACCAAGAGAGGTGTTCCCATGAGCTAGGGCATGGTGGCCCATTTCCACTAGGCAAGGTATAATGTTTCTTTGCATGCTTTTTTTATTTGTTTTATTTGCTTTTTAGCTCTAATTTCTATTTGCAAGTTTTTCTTAACTTTGTTTTGTAGGTTTCTCCATTGTAGCGTAGAGTTTTATTTGTAGGTTTTAAGGAGGCGGAACCCTAACCCATTTTCTGCAGAGGGGTTCACCAATGTTTCATCTCCTTCTTTCTATTTTGTTCTTAGCTCATAGTCTTGCTTAGATTAGTTTTATGTTCTTAAGTCTTAAATTAGTTTACTATTATGATTCTATTATTTCCATTTCATTTGTCTACATTTACCATTAGCAGGAACCTACCCTTGTGCCCTATAGGCATAAGGGATCCATTCCTGCCCTGTAGCAGGGAGAAATCCTTGCTACAACTGCTATCTAAGAAAAGTCAAGGGGTTTGAATAATTTCGTCATTTCTTGAGATTGGTGAACATGACTCTCTACAAATGTGTGATGGATATCTGAGAGGTATTGGTCTCCTAAATATTCAAGGTTTCTACGAGAAGTATACCTATTCAATCTTTTCCTAATAAACCTTTTAGGACCAGGGAGAGGATTGAATAGTTGTCAGAGGTTTCTTCAGGTAGAAATTATTGAAGGGATGTTAGACAGTGGAGTCACGAGATGGATCGAGTTTTAATTTTTATGTTGTTTAAAGACAAGATCCATAAATTTTTTTTTACATATTTTTAGTTGTTTAGAAAAAAGTTAAGCTAAGACGTACCCTGGAATAAAAAGATTTATCCCTGGCAATGACGCCAAAAAGTGTTGCCCCCTTTCACACACCTGGCTTACATGGCAGAAATCTTCAAGCCACTCAATGTGTCCTTGGGGGCAAGTCTCGAGTCAAGGCTGTCACCTTGTTCATGACTCCTCCGTTTAGGCTCAGCTCCAAATGAAGCCAAGGGGGGTAGACCCTATTAAGTTAATGAGGAAAAATTATTTAGTATGATGATGGTATCAAAGAGTAAGTTTTTTAGGAGTTTCAATTTAACAATTGTAAACAACAAATAACATGATGAGAAAATCACAAGTAAGCATGAAAATGACACCCAATCACATATAGATTTAAAGAAATAAACAGTTGACCAGTGCCTTGAAAATGGAGTCGAAAAACAATTAAGAGTGCTTGCAAGTGTTGGAATGAATGTTGTGCAATTGTATCTTTCTTGATTTTAAATTAATGTAAGAATATGAATAATTTAACTTAGGCAAGGGGACTCCAGATATACCTAGGGGGTACTTGAAGCATGTCCAAAAATAAACAGTCATGGCTACCCACAAGGAATATGTGGGATGAATGGAGTCTCTAAGGTTATTGTTCATAATGCACCTAAAGGTGTAATAGAGATCGGTGCCTCGAGGTCACTTTTTAGGAGTTCCCACTTCCTTTGGGTATTTTGCCACTGTAATGGTTTGATCAAGGCGTTGGATTTTCACCTGATGGTTTGTGAATTTGGGGATAGTGAATCCTAATTATTCTAGCCACTCAAGTGATTTTGATGCAACTTGACTGATCAGATGAACCGTAGCCAAGTACAGGTCATACACACTAGAGTCTGCGTTATTTTTAGTAAATTTTAAAATAGTTGTTCTTGTTAAAAAGAAAATCCTCTAGGAACCTCTTTCGATCCAAGTGGATCTCAATTGGGGAATCAAGGAGGGGTTAATTTTATTATGACTAATGAAACAATTGATGAAAAAGGAATCAAATATACACAACACTGGTTTTCTAATTAGTCCTACCACGCATCTCTTACCCCTTGCGCGGCAATCGGGAAGTTGTGGGGTAAGTAGTATGATTAATTTTTAAATTAAAATATGGAATAATTTAAAATTATATCAAAGTATACAATTTTGCATGTCAGTACTAAACTAGAGCAGAAAAAAGGTAAAAATGCAAAAAAGTGAAACGGACGTAGACCCCCCTTGGGGGGATGGGGAGCGGGCTCGAAAGAGCACACTCAAAAAATATTTTCTTTTATTATTATTGGTTACAATATCAGGAAACTAAAATATAAGAAACCTATTGTTCCTTATATTGGATGAAACCAAGATCTTACAACTTTCCAAAAATTTTAAATTTTAGTAAAAGGGGAGACCCCTAGGGGGATTTGAACGCTCCCGAGGCCACTTTCGAATAGAAGATTATTTTATTTTTGGTTACACCCGATAAAAACCAGAAATCATGTTAGAATAACATATTCCCAAAATCAGTTTAAGAGTACCTTTGGATCAGCCTACCTTAACTCAAAAAAGATTAAGTTAAAACTAGCTAAACAGGTGAAAAAGGAACCAAGGAAAGCAATATTTCCTTGGGATATTGGATTGCTGTTTGTGAATCCAATGAAATATGCACTTATTTCTGGATCTAATCTTTTTAAAATAGAAAATAAAATCTAGAGCATGCAACGTATTGATTTTCTTTAACTTTCCATGCAAAACGAACGATTTCCTTATGCTAGATCTAGAATGCTTAATGATACTTTTCAGAATTGAGATCTATACTATGAGATTTGAAATAGAATATATATGTAAATTTTACTTTCATATAACAGATCCAAATGATAACAAAGCTTTCAAACACAGTAACTAGGTAAGAAAATTGATTTTTTGAAGGAGAAAGAGAGATAAAGAGTGCTGGAAGCCTGGGAATGTTGGGATTTGGAGTCTGCTTTGGTGGAACACTGAGGGACTATGTCATTCAAAATATCTTGAAGATGAGGAATATGCAAACTATATCAACCTCTTCTACAAGTGAGATCACCTACAACAGAGAAATCCTTGCAAAAACAGATGGTTAAAACATAGGTGTTGCTGGAAGAGATAATTGGAAAGCATGCAATTAAACTTAAAATACGTACAACTCCAATAGATCTGAAACAAGTAGCAGTATGATCATAAATCAAAATATAATAAACTCTTACTCTAACAGTAGGGAGCTCTATCCTTCAAGGCCAACAATTAACCAGCAAAGCAATGATAAATAACACAGATTATACCTCATAAGCAATTGACAATCACCATCCACACATGAAGAGAATTACACCATAGATATTGCCTCCAAAGCTTCTTTATTCCAGAATAATAAAAAATAACACAGAACAAGAGCAAAAACACCTCAATCCTAGTTTTAACTAACTTGTAAAGGAGGTATCCATGCTTGATTTATACACAAAATTGAAACCCCAGCCCAGAGGGGGCACAAATCCCAAGGAGATAGACCACTACAGCTGAAGGAGAGTCCATCAATGCCTGATCTAAAGCTAAATTGAGCTTCTACTGAGTCTAAATGTCAATTGAAGAGCTGATCTGACTAAAACCTCAACCTGTTGACTGAAGCATCCACCAAAACTCATCCAGATGAGCCCACACGTGTGGAGGAGAGAGGAAGGGTGAAATTCCCCATAAAGGACGCTTAAGTTTAACTCTGGATCCACCCATATCACCTCCTTCAGTCAAGGATTTCTTAGATCTGGTCAATATGGTGCAAATCTGACTGATTTCAATTAAATCGGCTAAGAATCCACTGATCTAGGATTTTGGATTTGCTCCATTATTCATCAATTTATTAATTAAAATAATCAATAATTGATTTTTTGGGGCTTTCTGTCCTGAGTGATGGAAAATCTCTTAAAACTAGGAAATAGTGGGTCTATAGGTTTACTGGGTGCTCTTAGCTTGAAAATGAGCACCTACATGACTGAAATAGACTTCCAAGTCTACGTTTATTAGAAAACAATTTTTGTAATTAAACTATTAAAAAATAGCCTAAAGTTTTGGAAAAATTAAATTTTAATAAAAAACACTGAAAAAATTAAAAAATTAAAAAAATGAAAAAACCTAGGGGGACTTAGACATGTTCATATGACTCAACCATGATGCCTAGCATGTTTATACATTGACACATAGAATCTAATAACCTCAATAGGCCTACATGCCAAGCCAACCACCCCAACTTTGGAGGTATTGAGTGGAAAACTCAAAAATTATAAGTCGTTTATTCAACAACCAATAATAACCAAGGGAAAAAACACCGTGGGCTGATCGGATTGACAAATACAGTTTATGAGACTGCGTCTTTTATAGACACTATCATGGTAGAAAATTTATTGCAACTCCCCCAAGGGGGTATGAACATGTGATATGGTACAACAAAGTTTCCCAGAAGCAAGACTGAAGGTCTTCTGAAGTTCGAACAAGCTATCCTTGTCCGATTCACTAGGATCACTTGATAAAAAACCACTAAGTACAAATTTGGTGGTAACAGGAGGAACCAACAAGCATTGAAGATGATCTCCCTGACGCACATCTATTTCGAACAGAAGCAATCCCTGCAGAGTTGGAAGAAATAACTCAATTCATGGAAAATGGTTAAGCACCAAATCGCATGAGCATGAAAAAGAAACAAATAATATCCATGAAAGCTGCACCATACAACCTCATAAACATATTTTTATATAAAATGGGCTTGGACGACATCCTCCGACAATCTGTGTTGGAACAAAAAAGAGAAAATATTATGCACGAGTCACACTATGGACCGCTAGAAGGACATTTCCAAGCAGATACAACTGCTAAGAAAATCCAATAGTCGAGACTATGGTCGTCATCACTGTACAAGGACTGCAAAAAGTTTGTTAGCTAATGCGACTGATGCCAACGACTTGGTCGACCTATACCTAATACTGAAATTCCTTTGAGATCAATAAAACCAAGTCTAACATTTCAAATTTGGGCCATTGACTTCATAGGACCATTCCTAGTGCCAGCAAAAAGGTCAAGTGCAAGGTACATTATAACCGCGGTGGAATATATAACCAAATGGGCAGAGGAAGAACCTGCCGAAACTTGTTTCAGTGTGGTAGCCGCTAAATTCATATACGATAATATAATTACAAGATTCGGCTTCCCACTAATCCTAATCAGTGACCAAGGATCACACTTCCTCAATAAAACTATTAAATCCTTAACATAATAATATAAAATTGACCACCAATGAAGTACAATTTATCACCCTCAGTCAAATGAAGCAATAGAGGAATTTAACAAAACACTAACAAGGGGTTTAACAAAAATATGCAATACTGATAAGGAGGATTGGGACAAAAAAATCCCTGTAGTACTGTGGGCATATAGGACGGCATACAAATGCTCGACCGATCAAACACCATTTCGACTAGTCTACGGTCAAGAAGCAGTCATTCCCTTATACTTCCGACAACAGACACTAGTGATAGTCAACATCTTACACATCAATGTCGAGGAATGAAGGAGTGATCGATTAATGCAACTAGCCAAGATACAAGAATACCAACTAATGGCAATATAGCATCAAGAAATTCAGAAACAACAGCAGAAGGCTTGGCATGATTGAAACATTAAAAACAAAAAATTATCGGTCGGATATCTTGCTCTGCTATATAATAATAGTCGAGTTAAAGGAAAACCTAAAAATCTACACAGAGAATGTATGAGAGCTTACATTGTCGAAGAAATTCATGCCAATGGATCAATTT
>LPNX010789418.1:252734-264391 GCA_001517045.1 Pseudotsuga menziesii | reverse complement strand
TATATACATACATACACACACACATATATATATATATATATATAATACAAAACAAAAATAATGACCATAACTGCTCAGAAAAAGCTATAAAAATCTAAAAATCTCAAAAAGGACAAAAAGAGCCAACACTCATAAGCCAAAATGACAGGAAATTTTGAAAGATGTAGTAGACCGCAGTTCAACAACTGACATCCCTATCATCGACATACCATCAACCGACCATATAATCTTCCTCGATAGGAGGATCAAAACATAAAATCAAGCCATCATGACTACAGTCAGAGGGAGCGGCGAAACCAAAAAACATTAAAAGAACCATCGTTTGATTGTCCTTTGCCATCAAATCCTCCATTAGTGCATCCATTGAATACACCACCATCTGCTCCACCCATAAATACTACGTCAAACAAATATTTCTCATCATGCTTCAAAGAATCGGAGCGACCAATTATTCATAAATTTGAGAGCAAAAACCTTGCAACAGAAATTGAGATAGAAATCAACATAATTGCCCCGAAGAGAAATAGAGCCGCGGCCTCCAAAACACAAGAATTAGCATTAGCCGAAACCCCACTAGTCCAAAGATTGGAGAATATCAAGAAGGAGAAGGTATAGGAAACCTCATGGGAAATACTGGGTAGAAACCAGAGGATGGGGTTACAAAAGATTAAAATTGACATAGGAAGGAGCGAAAGTACATCGAAGCACCATCATGACTTACATGAAGGCACCCTTCATGGAAATCTTTGAAGGGATGAAAGAAACCATTGCTAAGTTCATTATCAGCTGATACTACTATGGGAAATTTTATTTCGACAAACCAGTGAACACATCGAGAATTTAGAAAATAAACAAGGTATGGACGAAACCATGAGAAAAAAAATACAGGACCAGATCATATTAGAAACAACAAAATTAAAAAGGCTAGAAATACAAGCACATCAGTGGGTGACCCAGGCACTTCCAAGCATCAGCATACTCGACAAGATCTGTCCACAGATGAGAATATTTTTAGAGACAACAGATGAAAAATCTCAGTCACTGGGACCTGACTTGGAAAATATTATAGTTTGTTCTATTCAAGAGAATATTTCAACTCTGTCAAGCGTCACAACCTTAGCCATCGATATCCAGAACGCTCTACATAGTTGGGAAAAGTTTTAAAACCAACTAGCCATCAAGCGAGAAGCTATCGTAGAAGTATGTGTGCAGAAACGACCGTCCATTCGTTTACATAGTCCATGAAGCCAAACCAAAGTATAAGTAACTATCTTAGACATTACAATTTTGAATACCTCCCCTACTTCTTTGGGACAAAGAAATATTTTGTTCTTGGGGGAGATGTTGGAGGAGCTATTTGGTGATTTGACTAGTCAAGTAGCAGACTTATCGGATATTGGGTCAGCCGCATAGGTCGTGTCGGTGGACCAAATTGATAGGTAGTTACTTCTAACCGTTTGTAGTCATATATATTAGGTTGTTGAGCTAGATGAGAACATTGGTTCAGTTTTATGTATGTATGGGCCTCCATGTGATTCAGTAATATAAGTTGTTATTCTATCTTATCATTCTATCTCTTCTATTTATTATGATTATATGTTTCTATGTGTATTATTGGTAACCTTATGTGATATGTGAGATTACAACAAGACCTTAATAAAAGAAGCAAGTAGAAAACTTAATAAAGAATATTGAATTATGAATAAATTAGAAAACTTAGTAAAGATAACTCTTTTAAGTCCTACTCTCTAAGTCGATTTAGTCACCACACTGTGAAAGAAATAGGTCCTACTACTATAACCAATCTACAAAGTGCTAGTGTATTTTCCTAAAATTGACATCTCTAACCCTAAAATCTATATACAAAAGGATAAATCAAATCAAACTAAATATATTATTATCACAAATTATGACAGAAGGAAATCATAAACCAAAAGAAATAGAATCACAAAGCAGAACTCAAAACATATGGTGAAAGGAGAGAAAAATAAGAATAAAACTTTAATAAATACTTTAAATAGTTTAGCCTAAGGATTTAATAATAAATATAAGTATTATATAACTACCACGGTGAAAATATAATCAGAAAACTAAAGAAACAATTTTAAAACATATTAAAAACACCAAAGGATGAATGAAAGGCTGGATAACAGACTAGAAAGTAGGTCTGATCAATAGCTGAAGTAGGCTATCTGAATGACAATCTACATACATAAAAAACTAGAATTTTTAAGAAATGGTTAATCTAAATGATTTCGAGATCCATTGATTCATGCACGTGATAACAAAATGCATATAGAGTGATAAGAAATCCTACTTAATGATCAGATTCAATAGTAAAGTAATTTAAACTAATTTATAATTATAAAGACATCATTATCTATTACATTTTTCAATAAATTGAAATATAACCAAATGAATTTAAAAAAGTAAATAGAAGTGAATCTACTGTAAAAAGATAACATATACTAATCTATAGTTATAAAAAGAAACTGCTTCCTATCATAAAATAAAACAAACTGAAATGTGATTGAACTAAATCTAAAACTTAGATAAAAGCTGACATAATCAAACCTAACAACAACAAAACTAAACCTACAAAATTAAACTAAGTAAATTCTATTTAATTCTAACAATGAAACCAAACATAAGGTTGAAAGGAAAGCTGGAAAGTAAATTGGAAACAAATCTATGCGCGCAACCGGTTAATCAATTATGGAAATAAAGCTACATTAACAACACATCATTATAATGTGATCTATGCTACCAGAAACAATGACATGAATGATTACAATAATTAAGCTGGAAATGAAACTATACTAGTTACAGGAAGGAGATAAAGAAAATACACACAAGACAGAAACCACTGGTTGATGAGGGGCCCTCTTAGCAATCGGGATGGAAACTTGCTAAATGCTTACTCGAACACGATCATATATAACATGAACGTGACTTCTATTAAAGTGAAGAACGGTATTACAGAGCTTCTCAAATTGACTGATTACATATGAAAATTTGCTAGCTAAGCTCTCGCATGGAGGATTATATATATATTGTTTATAGAGGTGAGCAGGTCGACCCTTTACTGGTCAGCCACACTCTAAATTTAGTCAACCATTACTGTAATCAACTATTCACATGCCAACACATAGCATTCTTCTTTCTCCTTTGCATGCTGAATTCTCTATCATGCATGATGTTGCATGAAGATTCTCTAGGGCGTGGAACGGTCGCATGGTGTCGAGCATAGGAGCACGCTGGCGAGTCTTCTAGAATGGGGATCGTGCTACCACCTAGATGCATGGAAAATAGGCAGTTTTTCAGACCATTCCATGCTTTAATATTTGGGAATCTATCATCAACAGCGCATGGTTGGCTCGACGGGATGAACAATGAGCTGGATATGCTCTATGTATATCTTGGGTGGATGCATTGTCTGTTCGTTGGCTCGTTGAAGACTATGGTATGTAATAAATATTTCATACATTAACATATCTTAAAATATCATCAATTTAACTAATAAATTTGTTAAATAATAGAAACAAACCATAATTTCCATAAATATGAAATATAGTCCTACCTAGGTCTGAATAGTGAGCTGCATGATAGAACACATGCCAAAACGGTAACAAAACATATGTCAAACATGTAACTTAATAGTTGAAAATGATGAAAAAACTAGGATCAATAATTTAAAAGGTGGGAGGAGAACCTTCCTATTAATGGTATGATTCTCAAACCTTATTTCAGCCAATACCTTAGGGATATGTTTGTACATAAATAAACTTTTTCTTTTCCTATTTTCCTTTCTTTTAATTGTTGTTTCTGATTTACTTTAGTTCATTTTATTTTGGCTTGAAAATAAGCATATGTTTTTATTTGATGATTTGATTTAGTTTAGTTGTTTTACTTCCAAAATAGGCTAGCTCAATCTTTTGGTGCTCCAAGGACATTGCAATCTGAACAAATTGTCAAATATATTTAATCCAGGAACTTCTCATTGGAAGTTATCTAAGCAAAATTTTGATAAAAAAAGATTCTTTAATTTGATAGACTGTTGAAAAGAAGTTATTTTAAGAACACATTGAATTCATATTTAAACCCTATAAAATAATTAAGCTAGATGAAATCTAGAATATTGTCTTGGTGCTCCATCCACTTTCACATTAATATCTGTCCTAGGAAGCTTGCCATAAAAGACCCACAGAAAGGAAGCATAATGGACAGGTGTATGGTATTCAAAAAGATCCCATGCCATAAACGGAAATCCAAATGGATTAATATAAAGAGTCAAAATTTAAGAACATAAAATATGTATCAAAAGGATATATTGAAGAAATAAATCAGTAAAATTATTGGATTCCTCAAAAGGTTCTTCTCCATTCATGTGCTGACACAAGTCGTCACTCACACAAAAGGACAATGTGGATGGAAGAACCTAAATCAAATCTAAAAAGTAAAAGAAACAATCAAGGAAGACTCAAAAGACAAAAGTATTAAGTATCAAAAGAATACAAAAGACATGGGAATGAGGAACAAACGAATGCATCTGTCTAACTCTGTCACGATCCTGTGATGTCATATCTGGCAGGAACCAAATACAGAGGTAAAATGAATCTCACATTTCCCCCCCAAGAGAGTTATCAAGACTTCTAAGCCTGATTACCATACCTAAAGGGACTACAATCAATGTGATGTTCTGAATATTACATTCCTGGAAAAGTCTAAACTCTTAAATAATCATGAAATAAGCATGGGATAGGTTTCTCTAATCAAATTCCATATAGTATTTTTATTCTGAAATGATATTTTTTTAGAGATCTATGTTCACCAACTAATCGCCATTTGTTGCTATTGCAACCACTACCCCAGATTTTTTATGATTTTAGGGCTCCTCCTTGTATTTTTAGCTTTTGATATTGCTGAAACTACTTTTTCTCCTTAAAAGTTTATTTCCATGACTTATTT
This sequence comes from Pseudotsuga menziesii, assembly GCA_001517045.1. Lineage (NCBI taxonomy): Eukaryota > Viridiplantae > Streptophyta > Pinopsida > Pinales > Pinaceae > Pseudotsuga > Pseudotsuga menziesii. The sequence goes on along the minus strand of LPNX010789418.1, from coordinate 259,423 downwards.
TTTATTTTTGACAAGTCTCAAAATTTTTTGCACTAAGTTAAAACTCACATTTTTCTCTTCGTGTGTCAGAAGAAGTCATTGAGTTTAGCTGACATGACTGAAGAAGTTGGTGTTTCCATATGATATCTCCTAGCCAATTTATACTTTGTTTTTTACCCAAGCACTAGATATTTGTCGAAGATTTTTCCAAGTTTCCGGATGATGGTTGTGGCTAGACTCAAGATTCAGAGCCGATGTGTTTGGGTGGACTCAAATTTTAAAGCCAACAGTTCTTTGTTAGGAATTTTTCAGCAAGTATGGAAGATGGTTGCGGCTAAACTCCCCATTCATAGCCGACGTGATCAGCTTAGGCCTAGCTTTTAGTGCTAATCAAAAGCTTCCTCATGATTTCATCGATGACCTTTCTTCCGAAGTTACCACCAAATTTTTTTGTCAGTGTCAGTAGAACCTAAAGATTTATCCAACGAGAAGGAGAAATTCATGGCTTGTATTCTATAGTTATTTCCAGAACCTTGGGGTGAATTGCGTTGATGCAGTATTTGAGAATGTTTTAACAAGTTTGAGTCGATGGTTGTGGAAAAGTTGGGATGTCGGAGGTGAAATTGTTGGTGGGGGGTGGGGGGGTTTATATGTCTCTTGCTGATTCCAAGTCAGAGGATTTCCCCGATGAGGTTTTAGGCACCAAAACTACCATTTTCATTTATGTGCTCCAGCGACCGCATTTAATGTGTGTTTGATAATTTTTCTATATATAGCCCATGGATGTTTTATGGATTTTTTGTCCATTCGAACACATCCATTTGTTGATTTCTTGTTGCATCCTGTGGCTTGTTTCATGAGGAACCGTGCCCTTTCAATGTTTTCCAGGTAGGCCTCTAACTTTGTCATTGGACTACTTGTGTAAAAAATGGTTTGGTAAAACAATTTTTTGGGGATTCATTGTTTACGGGGTTAGGTTTTTACCTATGTCCTGGTTTTTAAATTTTTTTCCCAACCTCATAGGGTTTCATTTGTTTTTAGATCACTCACCTTCGTAGGTTTTCCCCAAGTCAATTTGTGCCAAAGTCCTTGTAATCCATGGTTTTTTAACCCCATTTTTCTATCCTGGCCGTGGTGGTTTTCACCTGCTCCACGCAATTTGTCTTCACTACTCAAGCCATGGATATGGGTATGTCATACATCTGGTATATTACTAGTGAGGCTGCGGCGGGTCAAGTTTTTTGCCAATTGGTCCTTGTTTGGTTTGTTTTTGTTTGCGACAATAGGGGATCAATGAGGTCTCGAGCTTAGGGGACCATCATTTTCTTTTGATTTTTGGCCTAGGGCCTCCCTTAGAAATTTTACTTTCTTTGTGGCTAGCACCATGGTTTAAGGAGGTTTCTAAGTTTCTAGTCAACCTAGGGTTTTTGAGTTTCCATCGATTTCCCTTTGACTTTTTTCCAATAAGCAATACGCTTAATGAAAGGGGTTTTATGCCTAGTGTTAAATATTTTCTTGATAGTTATTTTGCATCATTACTTAGAACACAAGACGATTGATATAAAAGAACTAGATATTTAACTCCCAAAAAAATAGTTAGAGCCCTCACTTGAGCTAGTATTTCTCATTCCATTTTGACCTTTCCACAAGTTTTAGTATCTCGATGATATACATAGTTTCCATACATCAAAGGATAACTTGTATATGGCTAAATATGACTTAGTAAATATATATTTATTGTTCTCCATGAATTCAATCTTATTTTGAAAGAATATATGATTTGTTAGCTAAGTTTTCTTGTATATCTAGCAATCTTACAGTAGCTTCTCATTTTTCTTGTTTATATGAATGCATGTTGTCTAATCACAAGGACACTAAGTTATTTATTGATATGATTGTCTCATAGACTTAGTCCTCACACAACACCATGCCAAAGAAAGGAAATATGAAATACAGGGATACTGAGGAGGACTCAGACCCTCAAATCTTGCCTAAATGGAGATAATTTATGAATATACCAAATTTGTCACCAGAGCTAAACCAGAGTTCAAATGGGCACATATATATCCCATCATCAAATATCAAAAGGTATCGGATGCAAGATTAGAATATATACCCATGTATGCCAACATATGAGATCTGGGATCACGAAGGTAGCCATGCGCCCTGAAATTTTCCCTTTTGCTGAGGTGATCAGTTGGATTTTACCTTGAGAAGACACAAGTACCATGATCATGTCAAACATCGAAGGAAAATATTTTTCTTCCTTCACCCCAATGTACATAGACAAAGCTTTCAATATACCAACCCTAGAAATTAGCATGATAGATGACTGGATAAATGGTTTGAGTTTAGACTATATCTAATGTGCAAAGCTGATGATGATAGTAGGGAATCCATTTCAACAGAAAGCCACTAGCGAATATGAAACTTCCATATTTTGCACTCCTTACAGACTTATAGCCCTGATGCTCAATAAATTTTTTTATAGGGAAAATGGGAATTTCAATGATATGGGATGGATCGCATTGATATATCATGTGGCCATGTAGGGCACTATCTTCAACTTGACATACATTGTAGCCAACAACTTATCTTCCTACGTAGTTGCGGCACTAGGAGGCCTGCTTAAGAGAAAATCAGAGTTTTACATGGGGTCATATTTAATTGGTTGTATATTACACCTATACCCATTCTCAAAACCGAACAATAGCTGGAATGAAGCCAAGACACTCATTTATACTGCATATCAGATTCTATGGACTCATAAGTATCACAACTTCTACAAGCTTATTAGTGAGGAACTTTTGATGCCACCACACCAGCTGATCTTTCTAGAATATTACAAGTGTATCTTCGAGTGTGCACTAGAAGTTATAACTGAATATGGAGATTATTTTTTCTATGAAGAAGGAACCTATCTAGGGATGTGCAGAGTAACTAGAGACCCCTCACTACTTTCTAAGTATGCCACATATTACATCGTTCATAAAGAGGCTGTGAGATAAATATTTTTGGATGGATTTGGGAATTTTCTTTTGGATATGAAGAATGTAGTTTATCCACCAATTCATTTTTATGTTGGTAGCTACAAGTTCTCAAAAGTGAAAAGCGCTCCATACTTTGTAAAGGATATAGAAAATTTCCACTTCGGTGAGAATAATTTTCATAGGAATGATTCCCAAGGAAAGGTTGATGCACATTGTGCACTTGTAAAGGTGAATTTTTAATACCTTGACCATTAGGACAAGGACGCGGATTTTTTTATAAATGCATGCAATATGACTGCTTTGAATAAGCGGTTTAGATAGAAAATCACAACAATAGGAGGAAAGGAAAGTAGCAACACTACAAAACAGAAAAAAATGTAGGAGGAGGCTACTAAGAAACAAGAAGAAGGTTGTAAGTTAGTAGAAGAATATGAAAGACTACTAGCTGAAGAGTACCAAAGGGAAAATTTAGAAGAAGAAAGACTTAAAAAGGAGGAGGAGGAAATGCTCCAAAAGTAGAGAAGATATTACAAAAGGAAGTTGAACAAGTAGCTGAGAAGTTAAGGAGGAAAGAACAAGAAGATAAATATAGAGAGATCCTGGAACATGATACTACCCAGGATAATCTAGAAAATCTTGCTTCTACATCGATTGACACAATGACAGGAGGTCACCTCTCTCTTGCAGAGTTAGGTTTATTACCTTTTAGTCCATCCAAGAAACATGCAGTGGCATGCCTAGAGTTGATATTATTAGACCCATATAAGAAATCCATTGTTTAGAAATCATAGAAAATATTGAAAGTTGGTACCCAACCTGAGGTAGTCACGATGACCAAGAAAACTCTCAGGAAAGGCACCAACCAAGCTCCATTGTTTCTAGCATCAGTAAGTGTCATAGTTTCTCAATCTAATGCTTACAATGTTGGAAAATTGGTGGAAAATGTTGAACACTATAGAGAAATAATGCATAAGATGAAAAATAGTTAAGTTCAAGAAAGAGGAGATGGAGGAGAATTAAATAGGAAACATGAAGCAACTCTCTCTAAATTCGAGAGATTCCAAAAAGTCTACCAAGTTTTAGAATCATAAATGGATTTCTTGGTGCTTTCAAATACCATTGCTGAGGGATAAAAGAAGGACTTTGAAAATAACATTTCATATGTAGAGGCACAAAAGGATGCAACTGACTTACAAGCGGAGGAGCTAAATTCCCGAGTAGTAGAGCTGGATGCATGGAACAACTCATTGGAAATTCAGCTCAAGGTAGATGATGAACGACATATTGACATTACTCCTTTCCAAGAGAAATCCCTCCTAATCATCAGGAAAATATATCAGGTCCAACTAAAGCTTGTAGAATAGGTCTATAAGATTAAACAAATAGAAACAAGATTGTAATAAATTTCAACAATTTCAACTGATTTCAGAACAAGGACACTTGGATAGAAACTAATGCACCATTTCCTGAGCATTTTCCATGGAAGCCTACTGAAATATTGAAGATAGAATTTGAACTTGTATATTTCAGCAGCAAGGTCATTGCAAGATTGACTGCTAGGGTCGGAAATGTTTTTGAAAGGTGTATGGATTTTTATAGAAAAATGCTGACAACACATAATAGGTGTCAAAACTCTGCAACAAAAATAATCGAGGAGTTTCCAGACAAAGAGGGACATTTTTTTGGCAAAAACTCACCAAAAAAGCCTCGTCGACATGGGTTCTCACTATGTTGATGCCCAACCAGCGCGATCTCCCTGAGAACTGGCCGAGATAGGTTTTACCCTGCCCAAAAAAATCCATAGAGTGGATGAAGTCTCACCCAAGATGTTCAAGGGAGAGATGTCAGAACCATGTTTTCGGTAGTGCAAAGGGAAAATATGGCATTCAAGGGATTTGAAATCATAACTATCAGACTACAAAACTAAGATAATTATCATAATTCATCTTCACAACTAAAGATCTAACAGATCGCATAATTGATTTCTCGTAGCAGGGTTAGCATAGTAGTATCATTCATAAGACAACTTAAATCATTCATCAAAATTGCAACATAATTGAAATAGATCACATCATTAGTTCATTGCAGCAACATCAGTAAACCAGGTTCAATACTTCTCATTGACATCGCAGCAGAGAAAATAGGAAAACAGAAGACAATATTTAGGCCACAATTGTCATATCATATTAATTTTGCGCAATAGATCCAAACCAGATAATTCTTCTCCATAGTAGGAGACCAATTACATCCCAAAATTCAGATAGATTGCAGATAAAACATTATACTCATCAAAACCATAGACAGATCGCAACAAAATGATCACTCTCTTATTTTTCCTTCATGCCATGTCTCTATCATGCCTATGTGATGTCTAATACAATTGAAAAACTAGATCTATATATAGGCTTGCATCTTTACATAAAAGGTCCAGTTCGAATTAACTTCTAACCACTAACGACCTTTGTCCACAAAACATGGTCAATTAATACCTTAAATATTAAAAAATGGTTATCCTTCTTCCCATCGTACTGATATGGCCTTGCACAGTGTCGCATGAGCTTGCGTAGCTGTCGTGACACTGTGCAACTCACTTACCCAAAACCCCTACCAACAGGCCCCCAACACAGTCTTGTGGATCATCCTCAAGCCATGTCGGGTTGATAGGGTATATGCCAATGTTTTTTCCTTGAAATCTTCAAACTGCTGTGAGATTTCTCAAACCTGTAGCTAGACTCTTTCAGCAGCGCTTTGACAGTTGAGAAAAACTTGCTAGATGGGGTGCTCTTCCTTAGGATTTCCATCAACCATCTGTTGACTTTCTTGTACCTCCTGCAACGTTGCAACTGCTTTGACAGCCAGCTTCCCACCTGTTGGTAATAACTCCTGATTCAATCCATTACATAGCTAAAAGCATTTATTTATACATTTCATAGGACGGTTGTGTTTCACCTTCTGCCCAGCGTTTTCGGCTTCCTAACTCTTCAGTTTTCTTTATTTATTTACAATAATCCCTAACGGATTATATTATAAAAATCCCCCTCTTAATCCGAAGGGGTGTTCATAAGTCCGAGCATGTTTCTGAATCTTTCAAACTTTTCTCGTCCAAGTGCTTTGGTGAAGATGTCTGCAATTTGATCATTTGTGAAACAATGTCGAAGATGGACTGTCTTGGCCTCTACATGATGTCGAATCAAATGATACTTTGTGTTGATGTGTTTGGTTCGATCATGGAATCTAGGATTATTAGCCAACTTGATTGCAGAAGTATTGTCTACCGACAATGGAGTGGAGCTCTCTTGTTTTTCTTGCAAATCTTCAAGTATCTTCCTGAGCCATACTATTTCTTTCGTTGCTTCAGCTGCAGCCACATATTCTGCTTCTGTTGTTGAATCTACCGGAACTAACTGTTTGCGTGATCTCCATGAGACAGCTGCTGATCCAAGACTCATAGTGTATCCAGAAGTTGATACTCCTGTCTCCTTATCGCCATCAAAATCTGAGTCTGAGTACCCAATAAGTTTGAAGTCATCCACTTTAGAGTACTTGAGTCCAACGTCTTGAGTCCCCTTCAAGTATCTTAGAACCCTCTTTGCAGCTGACTAGTGTCCTTCACAAGGTTTATGCATGAACCTTGAAAGTATGCCAACAACATAAGAAATATATGGTCTAGTTGTTGTAAGGTAGATAAGACTTCCTACAAGTTGTCGATACTTGGTCGCT
>LPNX010789418.1:225951-252645 GCA_001517045.1 Pseudotsuga menziesii | reverse complement strand
GAAGACATTCTCTTTCAAGTCTCCATTCAAGAAAGCAGTCTTCACATCCATTTGATGAAATTTCCACCCTTTCTGAGCAGCTAAAGAGAGTAAGGTACGGATGGTATCCCATTTTGCTGTAGGAGAAAATGTTTCCTCATAGTCAATTCCTTCTTTCTGTGCATATCCTTTTGCTACAAGCCTCGCTTTGTGCTTGTCAAGTGAGCCATCTGATTTGTATTTGTTCTTGTACACCCACTTGCAGCCAATTGGTTTGGTTCCAACTGAAGGGTCAACCAGCTTCCAAGGTCCATTCTTTATGAGTGCATCATACTCATTTTGCATAGCTTCTTTCCACTCAACACGAGCAGAAGCTTCTTCAAAGGAATTTGGTTCAAAGTTAGCAGATAAATTAAATTCACAATCAAATGATACATCCATGTCATTGCCTGAATTATCTGCTCCTTCTCCATCTTCATGTCTTTTCGAACTTCTCGTTCCCATATTTTCAACTTCATCTGGATGGACACTTTCAAGTGTCTTTGTGGCCCATTTAGGAATATTCCGTGATGGTCCTGTTTGATCAGCTGGTGGTGCTTCATCATTGATTGAGAGTCTTTCAATTCTCTCAATCACATCATCCAGTTGAACCTCTTGTTCAAGTGAAGTAGCAGAAACTTCTTCATGCGGGGGAGTTGGTGCTTCATATGGAAATTCCAAAGGTTGATCCAGAATAGGAATCCCCCCTTCAAGATTTGGAATTTCATATTCATTTTCATAATAGTTCTTTGGATGAGGATAATTTTCCAGATGATCAAGCTGTCTCTCAATGGACTGGTCATTTTTATTAGTTTCAAGAAAAATGACATCTCTGGAAATAACAAATTTCTTGTTTACCTCATCATACAGACGATATGCCTTGGAGTATTCTTCGTACCCCAGGAAAATGCATATTCTGCTTCGAGGACCAAGCTTGTTTCTTTACTCCTTCGGAATCAAGGAATAACAGGTGGAACCAAAAACTCTGAGATGCCTGACTGAAGGGAGATGGCCAAACCACATTTCATGTGGAGTCTTGTTATCAAGTGCATTTGATGGACTTCTATTTCTCAAATATGCTGCACATTTTACTGTATCACCCCAAAACATTAGTTTTACATTCTTGAAAAACATCATTGAGCGAACCATATTCATTATGGTTCTATTCATTCTTTCTGCTACACCGTTTTGTTGAGGATTGTAGGGAACTGTAGTCTGATGTGCAATTCCATGTTGGCGAAGATAATTTTCAAAATCATTTGAAGTGTATTCTTTCCCATTATCAGTACAAAGTGTACCAATTTTTGATTGTGCTTGTTTTTCAATCAATGCATGAAAGTATTTGAATGTTTGAAATGCTTTTGATTTTGTCTTTAAACAGTAAATCTGTCACGTCCCCGGTTTTGACCCCGTTTGCATGATGTATATATTGTAATTAATCGTGGTGAGGAGCTCAAGGAAAAAGCCCCACCATCGATTTTGTTGTGTATGTTTCGGCAATGGGGATAATTGCCGATGGTATGTCGTGCTATCCGGCACATTTTAATTCGGCATCATGTAAACCCGCACATCAATTAAAATAAACCACAACCAGCTACAGCAGTGCAACGTTGAATGAAAAGGGCATGGTTCCAAAGGATAAGGGGTGGGGGGATTTCAAACCTTGGTTAAGGGGAAAAACGCATGTTTATTGCCTTGTTGTTTTGCCACCTTTGTTATTTGTCACCCTTTTTGTCTCACCCAACCTTGTCAACCTCTTTAATGCTTCAGAGCTGGTGGTTGAGGAGATATGGCTGAGTGGTTGAGGGCAGTTATTGCCTTTGGGAGTGGGGTGGCAGGGCTGTCAGCTCCATACCCACATCCACACTCCACCCATGTCTGCCCATTCTTCTCCCTCACGCACTCTTCCCTGGTCAGTTTACACTCTCACCATGATTTTTGGTCTGTTGGCTTCTCACGCACAGGCTCTGGGCGATTTTAGTCTCACGCAGACGTTTTCTGGGGCTCGACGAGTTGCTGAAGCACCCACGCACTGTAATTCACGTCCTTGCTGTTGTTTTGTTCATCCACGGGAAAAATCAGAGTTGTTTTCTCCTCACGCAGGGCCTCTACTGCTGGAATCCTCACGCAGAAAATCGGGTATGTCTTTCCCATGCATTTTTCTGTTGGGTGCGAGTCTTTCCTCACGCATAGGGTGGTTGGGTCGTTTTCCCATGTTGTGAGAGACGTCCTCACTGTCATGTTTTGGGGCTGCTGTTTCCCCTATGTTTTGTTGGTTGTGGTGTTCAATTTCGTTTTGTGCCACTGTGGGTTTCCAATTCGTGGGCTGAGTTTCTGTGTTTTGGGACTGTGCATAGTTGCCATTGTTTTACTTTGAAATTGGGCTATTGCTGTTGTTTCCCTAGTCTGGGATGTTGTGGTTGAGTGGTTTTGGCTACGTTAGGGCCAAAACCAACTCTGGGTTGTCCATTGGACTTGAGCTGTGCTCCTCCATGGTTTGGGGCTGTCCCTTGTTGTTTATGACTTCTTCACAGAGCTGTGAATGGATTGTTTGGCTGCTGGTATGCAGTGGTTGAACCTTGGACTGTGCTGGTTTGGCTTGTCTGTTGAAAGCCTGTGAAACCCAGCAGTGTTGGTTTGGCTGTTATGTGTCCCCTTGGCTATGTCTAAGCCTGCAATTGACCCTTATTCCAGAGGAATCATGCCCAGCTCGGGGGTGGCAGCGTCGCTGAGAGATTGATGAGCAAGCTGGCCTATGGTTGGGTGGAACGTTGCAGCGACGTAGCTGGTTGCGGGTGAAATTCTTCATCAATAGATAAGTGCTGCTGTTTACTGCATCTCTGTAATTTATATTGATGTTCGAATGCTGGAATGTGTTTGTGTTGCTTCCGCTGTATGATTGAAGATAAATGCATCTATGCATGCTTGATTTCAGCATTTGAATTATGTTTATGTTCATGGGGCTGTTGCCCGGTTGTATTTGATGTGCTCGTCGCGTCCTCTTCGCCGGTTGAGGGACGGGGATGTGACAATATGGTATCAGAGCGCCATGGTTGCAACAATGGGCCTCTATGGGCCAAGAAGGCGCAGTGACAGAAGGTAGAATTACCTTCTCTGTTCAGCAGTGAGCAGATGGATTCAGAAAAATCACCTAAGTGTGAGCAGTCGGACCAATGGAAGAAGTGGAATTTCACCGTTGCGGGTGAGCTGGAGAAGTTTCTATTCGCCGTTGCGGACGAGTGGGTGAAGATTCCCATCCGACCGTTGCGGAAGGATTCACGGAGTTAACCTCCGTCGTTGCGGGTGGAGCATCGATCTTCCCCTCCGACCGTTGCGGGTGGCGGAGTGATCTCGCATCCGATTCGAGAACCGTCCGATCGCCGACGCCACGGAGAGTTCGAAGATCCGCCCGATCGCCGACGCCGTAGAGAGTTCGAAGATCCGCCCGATCGCCGACGCCACAGAAATATTTCGAAAATTCGGCTAAGTATGGAATGGTCGGGCCGTTGAAGGAAGTGAACTTCCGCCATTGCGGAAGACTTGGAAAAGTAAAACGTCCGCCGTTGCGGATGGCGGAGCAATCCCGCGTCCGATCCAAGAGTCGTCCGATCGCCGACGCCAAAGGAAGATCGAAAATTTGGCTAAGTGTCGGAACGATTGGAAGAGAGAATGGTCCGACGCCCGATGTTTTGAGATTCAGCCGACGCCCGATGTGGAAAGTTCGTCCAAGGAAGAGCGGACGTCGGAAGGATTGAAGCTCCAAGGAGCCGCCGTTGCGGAGGCGGAAAGCATTTGCCGGCCGATCAAAAAGGACTGCTGACGCCGCAAGGGAAAGTGCGCCGATCGGAAGAGGGAAAGGAAAGAGCGTCCGCCGTTGCGGAAGGCTGAGAGTTCCCGGGGAGCCGATTCAGCGGAAGACAGAAAGGTCAGGGAGCCGGTTCAGCGGAGGAAGGAATGGGAAAGGAGCCGACGTTGCGGCTGGGAGAATGAAGTGGGAGCCGACGTTGCAGCTGGGAGATTGGTGGAGGAGCCGATTCAGCGGGTGTGCTGATGCTCCCAAGAGCCGATTCTGCGGAAGGAACAATGGTTCCAGGAGCCGATTTCAACTGTTTTCGAAGGGATTTTTCAGCTGTTTTTCAGGGGAATTTCAGGGCTGAAAAAGGGAAAAATGGCAGCGGGCTAATGCGCCAAATTGCACGAAAACCAATGTTTTACAAGGGGGCAATCCCCCTTGACCCCCGTCGTCCCTTGAGACAGTCATTCTTGTGGAAAGAAGATTTTATGTTTGGGGCAATATAGTAGAACCCAGAATGCATAAAAGATGAATGGTGCAAGGGAAGTGAGTTGGCTGAAGTTGGCACCCAGTCCAAAATGCAGCTGTGTGTAAAATGCAAAGGTTGGATGAAAGTCTTCATTCTTAGAAGTGGTGTGGTTTCCACATCCGAGGTCGGAAAGACGCATGTGAATAGGCGTTGGAAAGCTTATCCAGCAAGGAACGAAGATAAGTGACCAGAATCTAAGCATGGAGCAGAAAAGTGATAATGATGGCCGTTGTTATCAAATGGACAAATCTAGACAGTTGCATGCCCAGGGGTAGCAAGGACTATGAAGCCAACTAGCTGCTGTGTGGAAAAGGAATTCCACGAGAAGATGAGGGGTTTGAAAGGGAAGTTTCATTAGACCGTGTCTTTCTAATTATAACTACATTTCCTAAGTATATAGCTGAAATGTAGGAGAATATGTATTGCATGCATAGGATATTGCATGTTGGTAAGAACATTGGAAATTTTATATATTTATAACGAACCACTAATGATAATCATTGCTTTGATGTTGACATTAGTGGGAAAACCAACGATGACATGGACCCGGATGAATGTGTTGCTGATGCTGATGAAATGAGACCAGCAACCCTATGGAGAAGGGATAAGGCAACAAGTCCATGACAATAGTTGGTGAACAGATGCTGCAATCTCCTGCAAGGACCAACCAAATTGGTCCTGGAAAGGGTGTAAGTACGACCCATGTAGGTAAGAGTTTGCTTATGACAAATTCCATGGATTGGTCCAGGTAAGAGACCTCATACCATGTGGACATTGGAATCTAGAAAGGTATCATGCATATATGTATGTTGATGACATTAATTATAATCATGCATCCTATATGAGGTAGTCACGGTTAGGCCATGGTATGGTTGAATGCATAGTATTCCTGAATCAATGCAAGGTAGCATTGAATGGACATGCATTAAGAAGATTTTATGAATCTTGTTGTTATGCGTTGAAGGTATGCATATGAAGGGTGTGAGTGACTGATTGCCTAGGTAAAGGTGCAAATGTTGTGATGATTGCATGAATGCATTGGGATGAATGCATGTGATATTATGGATCACTAATGACTGAAATGGTGAATTAATGATAATTCTGGAACTGTTTCGAAGGTTGTTATGAATGCAGGATAGTCATGATCAAGTGGCTGCCATAAATTCTCTATTGAAGAGCAAGGTGGTATGAATGATACGCATGTGAAGTAAGGGTATCTAAACCTTCGTTTAATTGCATGCATGATATGACTATACCTTGCAATGTTAGCATGATAATGATTGCATGAAGTAAATGAGCTTTGAGAACACAGATGTGACTAACCTTTGAAGTATTTGAAATTTATAAATTCTAAAATGCTTCAGTGACGGTTGTAGCAATAAGATAGTATATGCATACTTACCAAGTGTTTGGTTGATGGAAGCTCATGTTTCAGGTAGATTATTTTGAGGATAGCATTGAGAGGTAAGGTCCTGACCAATGCTAGAATCTACCATGTAAAAGAGATTGTTAGATTTGAATTGTGAATTTCAAATATTGCTGACAACTACTAGTCACTATTGGCTTGCATAAGCTTGTGTTTGGTTGTTGAAGCTTGTGTTTCAGGTAGATTGTTTTAAGAATGGCATTGAGAGGTAAGGTCCTGACCAATGCCTGAATCTACCATATGATATTCATAATAGGTTGTTAGGATTCGAATTGTGAATTTCGGATTTGAGAAATTGCTGACAACCACTAGCCATTGTTGGCTCGCATAAGCTTGTGTTTGGTTGTTTGAAGCTTATATTTCAGGTAGATTATTCCGAGAACGGCATTGAGAGGTAAGACCCTGACCAATGCTGGAATCTACCGTGTAAAAGAGCTTTTTAGATTTGCGTTATGAATTTCAAATTTAAGAAAATGCTGACCACTTATAGTCACCATTGGCTTGCACAAGATTGTGTTTGGTTGGTTGAAATTCATGTTTCAGGTAGATTATTTCAAACACGGCAGTGAGAGGTAAGTTCCTGACCACTGCCATAATCTACCATTTATGAGAAGAAGTCTCATGGTTGTGAAAATTAGTTGGTACGGGTTGTTAAATTTGAACTGTGGATTTCGGATTTAAGAGGTACTAACGGTTACTAACCATTGTGGCTTGTGTGAGATTGTGTCAGGAGGGACACATGGTAAGTGGGTATTCATGTTGTGATAGTAAGCATAAAATTATAATGAGCATAGTAATGCTGCTTACAAGAAACCCACAATTGAGCAAGTCAATTTATTTAATAGATAGAATTGCAAAATTCTTGTTGAATTTAATTACTAATGTCATTGCTTGGTTATGGAACGATCAATTTGGATTGTAGTATCAGGTAATGACTGACGGTTTGGCTATTTGATGAATGTGTCAGGAGTACACACTGCAGGAAGATCATGTGTGATGACCTGCAAGAGCCAAGCTTCATGGGAAGGTTTTCCCTTATCTTGGAAATGGGGTTCGGGTGAAACTCCATTAGACATTTTTGAAAATGTCTCATCTGCACTGCATGTTTGGTGATAACATGAGTGAGATGGTTTGGATTATGTCAGTGAGACATGTGTGGATATGAAATGTAAATAGGAAACAGGGCTGGGGCTTGGTTTTCTTGTGAAACCTGGTGGTTGGAGACCGCACAGACAGAGCTAGAGGGCTAACTTTCTTCTCCACAACCCCGGGATAGCACTAGAAGGGAATGCAGGGCCTGAGGGACTAAGTAGCAGAGAAGGGACTGATTCCTTGTGCTAGGTGTGTGTGGGTGTCTTAGAAGTCAGGATAGTTCTAGTGTAGGTGTTCCTAGCTCCGCAACGAGCTCACCAACTTAGCATTCATTTTTTCCCAACTCCTTGACGGTGCCTAACAGATACAAAGGCATACTGCGACGGCAAATGGATAAGTGTTATGTAACCCTTGCTATGAATATGCATGTTTAATTATTAAATTCCATATGCAGAACATGTTTTGATTTATTTCCATGATGACCGATTGCTTGAGTATGAATAGGACCTGCATGGCACACACCAGAAGAGAGTGCACACTTTTTCGATGTCGAGTCATGAAAGGGTTTTCAATATTGATTACACTCTGGGGAGTGGACGCACTCCTGGTGTCTCAATAGTTGATAGTGAATTATATGAAATGTGATTACAGTTTTAGAGCAAGGATGCTGATGATTTGGCTTGTATTGCTTGTGTTGCTTGTGTTGACAGGCTAAAGGTAAAGGTAAATGGTTGATATAAGTGTATTGTTGATATAAGTGTATGTTGGTATAAGTGCATGTTGATATAAGCGTATGTTGGTATAAGTGCATGTTGATATAAGTGTATGTGTCATTATTGACATAAGTGTATGATGGGCTGTGATATGCCTAAGGGTCCATAGTAGATCCTAGAACTGGAAATGGTCATGATAAAGTTCCAAGTCCAGTTGACGTGGTTATGTACTGGATGGACATTAATTATTTGATGTTGTGGAACAGCCGGCGTGCTGACCTAACATCTGAGTCCATAGGTGATCCCAAGGCTTGCAAAGCGAAGCAGGATCCTGTGGACGAACGAGGAAACGTACAATACAGATAAGTATTGGATTATTTTGCTTATGAATATACATGTGTATATGATATGGGTTATGATGTTTTAATCTCTTGTTCTAGAGATGAAACTAATGAGAATAAAATAAACATGTGAATTTATTCAATGTTTGAATATAGGTATCGCTGGAGGCGAGGAATATGAGAGCATCCTAGAGGTGCATGGGGACATGTGATTGTCCTAGAAAGCTCGGGTTGAGCAGTAATGAAAAAGGTGCTAGTAGGACGGGGGAGTCCTAGCAGCCGAGACAAACCATGTGGAGAGACTCCATGGTTTAGAGGTATGGAATAGACCAAAGACACTAAGTGTCATGACCAAGAAAGATTGGTCCAACATTCACGGTGAAGTGAAAGAGGCTGGGAGCATGAAAAGCCACTGCGATGGCGAGGGTTCCAAGATGGAACAGAACAAAGAGGGGAAAGTCTCTTACTGATCTCTCTTGCCTTTTGATTATACATATATATATATATGTTTATGCATTGTGAAAACAAAGGATTGTTGAATGCATGTATGATTGAGAATGAAATGTGTGTATTTGCTTAAAGTAAATTTGTGAATGCTAGAATAGTTAATTCCCTGCCCAGGATTGGACATGAAGGAGCTCATGTGCCTGTTGGGGAAGGCATGAAAAATATTTAAGTTTCCTTAATGGAACTTGAACTGTCATGCCAATTGGGTAATTAACTAACTGGCTTTGATATCTATATTATGCTTGGTCTGATAGAATTTCAATGGTGCATTCCACAGGTGAGAAAAGTGAAACCAGGTGGTGCACGTTGATTATGGAAGCAGATCAAAAGTTGTTGGACTTGGCTGGAAGTCTCCTTCAAGTGATTGCCAAGACCCAAGAGAATCTTGGGGAGATGCTTAGGATACAGAGAAGGCAGAGTGAAATGAACCACCAGATTTTGCAAGACTCTATTGGTTTGCAAAGGGAGGTGAAAAGCCTTCTGAGAGCAATCGGCAAAGGAAAGGAAGGTGGATCAGCGATGGGACATTCGTCCAAGCGACCCGATAAGAAACGGTCCAGGCATGAAGACTCAAAGGAAATTGAGCAGGTAAAGATGAAGCAGCCAGTGAGATGCTGGAGATGCGGAGGACATCATTTACGCCGGGACTGTCCGATGAGGGAACATGATGAAGGCGATAGCCACAAAGTTCCTAGACTTCAGGATCAGCAGGAAGCTGAGAACCAGCAGGAAAAGTCCATGGAAGCCGAGAGGCTTGGTCTTGAACGTTCAAAGTAGATGATCGAACGTGGGGCAGGTCTACAATTTTGGAATTTTTGATGTGCAATTGTATATGTATTGTATATATGTAATGGAACACCGAGGACGGTGTTATTCCAAGGGGGAGGGGAATGTCACGTCCCCGGTTTTGACCCCGTTTGCATGATGTATATATTGTAATTAATCGTGGTGAGGAGCTCAAGGAAAAAGCCCCACCATCGATTTTGTTGTGTATGTTTTGGAAATGGGGATAATTGCCGATGGTATGTCGTGCTATCCGGCACATTTTAATTCGGCATCATGTAAACCCACACATCAATTAAAATAAACCACAACCAGCTACGGCAGTGCAACGTTGAATGAAAAGGGCATGGTTCCAAAGGATAAGGGGTGGGGGGATTTCAAACCTTGGTTAAGGGGAAAAACGCATGTTTATTGCCTTGTTGTTTTTCCACCTTTGTTATTTGTCACCCTTTTTGTCTCACCCAACCTTGTCAACCTCTTTAATGCTTCAGAGCTGGTGGTTGAGGAGATATGGCTGAGTGGTTGAGGGCAGTTATTGCCTTTGGGAGTGGGGTGGCAGGGCTGTCAGCTCCATACCCACATCCACACTCCACCCATGTCTGCCCATTCTTCTCCCTCACGCACTCTTCCTTGGTCAGTTTACACTCTCACCACGATTTTTGGTCTGTTGGCTTCTCATGCACAGGCTCTGGGCGATTTTAGTCTCACGCAGACGTTTTCTGGGGCTCCACGAGTTGCTGAAGCACCCACGCACTGTAATTCGCGTCCTTGCTGTTGTTTTGTTCATCCACGGGAAAAATCAGAGTTGTTTTCTCCTCACGCAGGGCCTCTACTGCTGGAATCCTCACGCAGAAAATCGGGTATGTCTTTCCCGTGCATTTTTCTGTTGGGTGCGAGTCTTTCCTCATGCATAGGGTGTTTGGGTCGTTTTCCCATGTTGTGAGAGCCGTCCTCACTGTCATGTTTTGGGGCTGCTGTTTCCCCTGTGTTTTGTTGGTTGTGGTGTTCAATTTCGTTTTGTGCCACTGTGGGTTTCCAATTCGTGGGCTGAGTTTCTGTGTTTTGGGACTGTGCATAGTTGCCATTGTTTTACTTTGAAATTGGGCTATTGCTGTTGTTTCCCTAGTCTGGGATGTTGTGGTTGAGTTGTTTTGTCTACATTAGGGCCAAAACCAACTCTGGGTTGTCCATTGGACTTGAGCTGTGCTCCTCCATGGTTTGGGGCTGTCCCTTGTTGTCTATGACTTCTTCACAGAGTTGTGAATGGATTGTTTGGCTGCTGGTATGCAGTGGTTGAACCTTGGACTGTGCTGGTTTGGCTTGTCTGTTGAAATCCTGTGAAACCCAGCAGTGTTGGTTTGGCTGTTATGTGTCCCCTTGGCTATGTCTAAGCCTGCAATTGACCCTTATTCCGGAGGAATCATGCCCAGCTCGGGGGTGGCAGCGTTGCTGAGAGATTGATGAGCAAGCTGGCCTATGGTTGGGTGGAACGTTGCAGCGACGTAGCTGGTTGCGGGTGAAATTCTTCATCAATAGATAAGTGCCACTGTTTACTGCATCTCTGTAATTTATATTGATGTTCGAATGCTGGAATGTGTTTGTGTTGCTTCCGCTGTATGATTGAAGATAAATGCATCTGTGCATGCTTGATTTCAGCATTTGAATTCTGTTTATGTTCATGGGGCTGTTGCCCGGTTGTATTTGATGTGCTCGTCACGTCCTCTTCGCTGGTTGAGGGACGGGGACGTGACAAAATCTAGCACATTCATGAGTAGTCATCAACAAATGTCATAAAATACTTATTCCCATTTCCTGAAGGAGTTGGCATTGGGCCACATAAATCAGAATGCAATAGTTCTAATTTCCTACTTGCTCTGAAATTAGATTCATGGAATGGAAGCTTACTATGTTTCCCTAATATACATGCATCACATTTTCCTTCTCTTTGGGAATGGTGGGCATACCAAATACACCATTCTTTCTCAACAAACGAAGACTGTTATAATTTATATGACCAAATCTTGCATGCCACAATGATCTAGATGACATATTACCTTCTCCATGCTGAGAGAGGTAGGCATAGTTCTGAAATCTTGCGGATGAACCCTTGATCTTCAGCAGCTTCCCATCTTCATATCCAGTCATGATGACTTGGTTGTCAAAGGACTTTCTTATTTCAACGATTCCATCAAACATGTGGATGGAATGGCCTTGCTGTCGAATCTCCACCATGGATAGCAGGCTTCTCTGCAACTCTGGAAGATAGAGAACGTTCTTCAACAAGAAATCAGGAAATCCAGGCATCTTCAGTCGAATGGTGCCCATTCCCTTTGGTTTAATACTTGACTTATCTGCAAAGTACACTATGCCATCTATTGTTTCATTCAGTTCTTCAAAACAGTCTTTTCTAAATGTCATGTGTGATGTTGCACCAGTATCAAGTAGCCAACAATCTTTGTAAGATGAAAGTGAAGTCATTTCATTAAATCCAAGATTACAATGTGCAACAATACAAGAATCAGAAGATTTACTAGCATCTTGGTCATCTTTCTTATGGCTATGCTTGTCTTTGAAGGAGTCCCATGAAGCCCAACACTGATCTGATGTGTGCCCAGTCTTTCCGCAATGCTTGCACTTCAAATCTGATCTTTTGCTTCTGCCCCCTCTGCCTCTGAAATTTCTTCTTCCTCGTCCTCTTTTGTTGCAATCTCCCTTGGAAGGGTCTTTGGATTGGTCTTTTCCAGCTAGGGCAGCACCAATACTAGATGCCAAAAAGTGCATCTTTACAACTGTTAATTTACAATAATAAACTTGATATGACAAAGAGAAAAACAATAACCTTGCAGGTCTACAGTCTCTGCCACGGTGATTTACAGAGAAAATATGCTGTCAATAAGTTCATAAGCAAATAATTCACCACTGGTGATGGTGAGGGAGAGGCACAGCTCTCAAAGAAACATAGGATTAGAATTCTTTCAACACATCTCCATGTAATTTACTTTAGAGTGTTGTTTACATGGACAATTCAAATCTTCATATGAAAAATTACAATGATACCTCAATCATAACTGTAACTTGCCATTGTGATTGTCTAAATGATGTGGATCTGGTTCTACAACTTTTCTTCTTTTGGAGCAGCTGCAAGCTTTCTTAGACCAATCCTGAATCCTTTTTAGGAATTCAATACGGTCAACTAGCTGCAACTTTTCTTCACAATATAATTTCTTTTATGCACCAACAATCTTTGCAATGATTTCTAGTAAGCAAAACCCTATTTAAATCCATTAAACTGCACAGACAAATTGCCAATAATCGCTGTAGGGTTTCTGGTTTTGCAGTCTATTGCAACGAATAGGCTTACAATGTTGTGAACAAATTTTCTGCAACCTCCAAGCGATGATTTTGAAAAAATTATAACAATCTCCTTAAAATATATTAAACAAATGCATAGTGCAAATACTTTTCAATACGCCAGTGATATGACACATGTCTCCACATAAGTGTGTGGAGTGTTGTCTTCACATACTCTCTTATATATGCTATAGAAAATGGAGTGTTGTCTTCACATACATACGCAGCTTTCAGGCAAGCAGCAATCTCTTCATGCACAATATATATCAGTTAGCATACATATACAGCATACATTATTATTCAGTAGAAAAGAGAAGTCTTCAAGTATTCAAGTCGCAGCACCAGGAACACAGTATTATTTCTCAACGCATAGATCAAGGCATAGATCAGTTAGGCAGTCTTCAATAGGTTTTCAGCAGTCTAATTCGGGGCAAGCAGCTTTCAGTTTTCAACAGGCTGTAGCAACATAGCAACAGCTCCACTTTCAAAACTTCACTCAGATCATTCAACGATGGTCTCTTCTGAAAATGCCCGCCAGAGGTCACGTCTCTCCACACTGGTCTTCATGCAGATGAAGTGTTGTAATGGATAATTCACCTAATAACCTAGGTCTGGGGGTTACCAACATACTCTAACACTTGCAGACAATTTGACTTATGAAAGTACAAAACAGGAAATAGGAAAGTAGCAGGACTTACTTGTATTAAACGAAGGTTGATCCAAGCTATCTTCTTCCTCCTTTGTTCTTCTTCCAAAGTCTCCAGGATAGTTCCTCCTTCACCTGTTAACAAAGATTCTTCCAAATACAGTATGATTCATATATAAAGATGCAGGTTAGGCAAATCATATATTATAATGAAATGTAAACATTTACTAATCCACAACACATGAAACACAATATGGAAGAAGTTCTCTGCTTTATTAACAATAATAGAGGGAGTTTAGGTTACAACCCAATGTCTGAACAAGGGACTCCTTTGTCACCAAAGGACTCTGAGTTTCTCTGCTCCAAATATTCTGTAGACAATCCACCAGCATCACTTTGCTCTCCAAGTATTATCCCCCAACACCCTCCCCAAAGCCTCTATTTATCTGAAGGAAATGAGGCAGTTCTCGAAGGTTAGGGAGGTTATAGAAGTTAATGGGATTAAAGTAAATGAGTAAACAAATATCCCATTAACTCATGTTTTTAAATATTAATTTTGAGGAAGGCATACGCGGGTCTGTAGTAAGACAACCCACGTATGATACGCGACTCTATACAAAGGCAACCCGCGCATACAAGTATGCGCGACCTGCTAAACATGAGACTCGCGCATGATGCGTGACATGTCAATAGAGATAGTCGCATATGCAACTCAAAATCAAAAAATGGCAAAGTAATCAGCTGGGCATATAGGAAATGTATTTCCTGATGAGCCAAGGTATAGTGGAAATGGGCAAACCTCTATCCATAAGTTTCCTTTTGTGTGCCGACATGAGGGATATCAACACTCGGATGGAGAGGTGCCATTCAACTGTATAACAGATGCCCCCTAATGTGTGAGGTCAGAGGGGAACGATGGCCGAAATACATTATAATATATAACTATGGAGAAACTCAGAAGTCCAGTGGAGCAGAAGGAGTACCTGAAACCAATACATAATAATGTCATATACAAATCTATATCTGAGGATGCTATGTTCAATTTATTGGAACACTAACTCCTTTACAATATGAGAGTACATCATATAATACGGGTAAAACCACGTATGTACAAAGGTGGATCAAAGCCACAATACAATAATGATGAGTCTTCAAAAATCTGAAAGCTGGAGATAGAAACTGGACATAGTCTTGCGCAACTTAGTTCATAAGTGAGGAACTAAGGTCTTCATACAGGATCCCAAAAAACCAAGTACAATCCAAGCCATGTGAATAAGGGTAAGCTGAAGTCGAACATGGAGAGGATTCAACAGTGTGTCAACCAATAGATGATAATTGACAACTGAAGCAAAGGAGTTCACCAATGATGAAAGTGAATCCAGAGGTACTACCGTCAAAATCTAGGTCTTCGTCATCAGGAAGTGCTAAAACTGAACCATGCTGTGATAGGGAAAAAAATAGATCCTCCAACGGATCACAAGGGTGACTAGGAACTGGGCAAAAGAAGGTAGACAGAAGTAAAAGGATAACATATATAACAGTGATTGGATCAGGCTATAAATCAGATAGTGGGAAGAATCCTTGAACAGTGAGCATGACACAGAGATGACCCAAGGCAGCGTATAACAGATAGATAGAACAACTAGACTTATCTGTCATGTAGGAGACATGATCAGATTCCCCAAGTATAATGGACAAGAGGAGGAGTCAGAAAACTCAAAGTGATAGCTGAACACAGATGTACACTGAAACATGGATATCGGAAAGCAAAGAGTGCTATGTTCAAGGATGACATGCTGCCATTACTGAAAACAAGAGAAAACTTCTTCCTTTCCTTCCCTGTTAAGTTTTAACGAGTCCAGGAAAGCCAACTCGGTTCCCTCTTCATTTTTTAACAAGCTTGAAGAGATGGAAAAATAATGCTTGATACACTGATCCGTGGATTTAACGAGCCCGAACTAGTACATGCCCGCTTGGTGCTTTCATATTTAGAGAGTCTGAAAATGCCAAAGAAGACTCCAGGGGGGTCCCTTTTCGTCCAATTTAGTCTCTTAAGGCCGAAAAAGTATAAAAAAAACCTCAAAAGAACTCTCTTAACTTCCGAAGAAGAAAAGGTGAACCTTTTTCGTACTTAGTCGGGAAGGTCCGAAAAAGGTTAAATTACCACCTACCCAATGCTCCTTCAATAACAGCATATAAATATCTTGAGTTTTACGAGTGTGAAGGAAAGCAAGATCACTCGGAAAGATCCATTTGGTTACGAGAAATGGGGCTTACAACAATAAACTCGTTGCTTTGTTCTTTAGTGTTTAACGAGCATGACAAAGACACAAAGTACACTCGAAATCTTTTTCATGTTTGGGTCCAAAGCACGAAAAATAAAAAGTAAGCTCAAACCGGGTGTTCCTTTTCCGTAAATTTAGTCCCTCAGGTTCAGAAAAGTGATAAACCTATACCTGAGAATACTCTTCTCAATTCCAAAGAAAAGAGAGTGATCCTTTCTCGTATTATTCCGCATGGGCCAAGAAAGAGATAACCTACCACCATGCGAATGCCCGTTCACATATTCTAAACGAGCTTGAACGGACGAGATAACTTGGTAGTCAAGTCTATTTTTAAGGAGTTAGACCTGGGCCTAAAGAAACTCCATAAGGTGGGGAGTCCTATAACGGGATAGCTTGTAAAGAAAGATTCATATGAAGCTCTATTTGGCGTGAAAAATAGCTACGAGGAAACCCCTGGGCCTGAAACAGTGACGGAAATGAGTATCAAAGGCTGGCAATGGCATATAAGGATGACACTCATGAAATAGGGATCCTAGCCACGGAAGAACAATGGTAGAGGCAAGGGACTAATGGCTTAGAATACCATAGTCCGTGGCAAAATGTTGTATACTAAGGTTAATGTGGATGATAAGTTGCCAACATATGTTGGAAAGAGCAAAAACCACCCTATAGAAGCATCAACACTTTGAAATAATAAGTAAACATGTTCCAAGGCACAAAAATGATGGTATTAATCAATTAGCATTTCAAACTATAGAAAAAGACCCACTTTACAAAATTTTATTTCTATTAATAGTTTGAAAATTGAAACATTTCATACCATTTCACTTTTTGAGCCAAAAAGGACAATTTTACCCTCTATCTTTGATCGCTCGTTGTGGACAATTGGACCGGTGAAATTCAGATCCGTCAGTTGCAGGTAAATCTACACCCAGTGCTCTTTAATTTCATCCAAACAAATTTTTAATTTGAAGGTTAATTCAATTTAATTCATCAATATAAAAAATGGCAGAGGGCATACGCGGGTTACAATGTATAAGAGTCGCGCATACGTGATTGATGCGCGGATTACTGCATATAGAAGTCACGTATGATGCGCGATCTGTCCCAATGGACAGTCGCGCATACTGCGCTATGAACAAAACCATGAAAAAGATTTCAAATTGTTTAAATTGTTTTGATGAATTACTGAATTAAACTATGTGTTTTTTGTCAGGACATCATGGTGCTGGAGTGGAGGGAACGAGAACACGAGATAATGGACCAAGCGGCATTCCAAATCCCACCTACCATTCAATCTTTACGGAATAGTGGGCTATATAAGTTCTTTTGCACATCACCAATGCGGGCCAATGTCCGCATACTAGAGTTCTTGGTTAACTACTGGGACCATGACCTTGGGATGTTTAACATCAAGGGTGAGACTTTGGAGTTTACCACTCAGGATCTCTATTTTATTACCGGATTATCACATCGGGGAGCCCCGGTGAACCTGGAGGGAACTGGCAGGAGTGGTGACCCCCTGAGTGTTCAGAATTATGTGGATGTATTCTGCAGGCCGGGAACTCAGAAAAAGGGCAGCAGCATTCTCATCTCAGATATACAGGACTTCACACTACAGGTACTAGCCAGTGTACGATTGTCAGACTTGCAGGGTCATCAGGACTACACTTGGCCACCAAAACTCAGATGAGAGTGGCAGTGGATTGCTTTAGAGGTACCCTATATGACTGGTGTTCGGGAATTGCCCCCATCATGAAGAGGAAATTGTCCGATTGTAGGAGGGGAAGATGCAAGAACTTCGGATATGTGAGTATCTTGGTTTGCGTTCTTCTTTGAAAGGGTTCTAGCCATGAGCCCTGCGATACCCTTAGAGATCAGACATCCACGTCAGCCGAGGCTGAGCAGGTGGGGTGACATCTTCCTCCGTCACAGAGGAGGTGACATAGTACAGAGTATGTATGATGATGATTTCTATACCTGGTGGGAACGACAGGTGCCAGCATTGGAGCAGTTTCCATATGCTGGATTAGATTTTCGAGGTGATCCAGATCTAGTCCTCCCTCCCGGAGGAGCATGGGGAGAGATGGGTAAGTCTTTTTAATTTTTATCATTATTAAATTTTTATGAATTTTCCAATGATATAATATATATACATATGTACAAGTCTAATCCTAACTCATATGTCAAAATGCAGATATTGGACCGGTCCGCCCCGCAGGGCACCCACGCACCTTTGTACGTCCTATAGCAGGAGGAGATCCTGGGCTGATCCAGGTACTCGAGGAAAAGCTGACCAGGCTTACCGAGCGAGTACCCACCATACGCATAGAGCATCTCCCTGCAGCCATGCAGGAATTTGTAGTAGGAGTTCCACCGGCCTGGCTACGTCTTTTCAGACGGGTAGCTAGGGCAGTATTGGTGTATAGAGAGGCGGTGGAGGCGACCGAGGCCGAGGAGGCTGAGGAAGATAGGAGGCGCAGACATCACGGGGACCAGCCAGGTCCTAGCGGCCATGGTGGCTAGGCATAGATTTAGGACATTTTGATGGATGATGATCCACACTTTGTATATATTTATATATTTTGGGATCTACGAATCAGACTTGACCTATCCTATGTATGAACAGATATTTACATATATATATATGAGTTTTTGGTTGTCAGTTTATGTACAAATGTTTTTTACATGTGTGCTATATATTTTATGAATTATGTGTGAGATGCCAATCCAAAATGTAATTCGCATATGCATCAGATAATGAATTTTGGCTCCTTGGAATATGATTAAAAGTAATAACTTCAAAATGCCTTTCCAATGAACGAATTCTCATGAACTGACGTAACAATGTAGGATTTCGTACCTGATAAGCTCGGTTGAGCTGGGAAACAACCAATTGGGAATCCAAACGGACCTCAAGCTGGGTAATACCACGTGACAACGCGTCCCATAAAATCTCAATAACCACCCTATATTCAGCAACATTATTAGAGGCAGGACCTAAGCAAGCAACATTATTAGAGGCAGGACCTAAGCAAGCGCCTCCCGCGGCAACAAGCTGTCCTGTGGGAGAATAGATAACCCATGCTACCGAAGCCAGGTTACAAGTGTGACGGCTGGAGCCATCAGCGAAACCTACATACATTCCGGAAGACATATGCAACCACCAGCAGATCATATTAAAAACAAAACTGACAACCTAATGTACATAAAATACATACACTAATATACAAGAAAAAGTGCTAGGCCTAGGCGTAGTACTTCTTCAGGTAGAGCCCATTTCTAGGCTCAGGCAACTTATTCCCATCATAATCCATTAATTCATATGCGCCTTTACTCAAAACTTTAGACACGACATAGGGTCCTAACCACATGGCCTTGAACTTACCTGCCCCCAGAGGTTCTTTATCTTGGTCCCAGAGCAAGACAAGTTCCCCTTCAGAGAAAATTCTAGGCTTGACCGATTTATCGTATTGATCTTTAACCCTATTCTTGCGAGCCTGGTTCACGGTCAGTGCATCTCTACGTTGTTCATCAAGGTGTTCTAAGTGTAACAATCGTTGTTCAAGCTCAGTTGTATCAGGAAGCACATGAATAGCTATCTGTAAAGATGGGATTTCGCATTCAATCGGAGTAATAGCTTCCACCCCGTGAACGAGTTGGAAGGGGGAAAAACCCGTAGTAGTTTTGACATTGGTTCGATAAGCCCAAAGAGCAGGGTATAACATAATATGCCAATTGGAGTGGGCTGTATTAATAGTATGTTTAAGAATGGTATTTAAAGTCTTATTCACAGCCTCAACCTGACCATTTGCTTGTGGATAATAGGGAGAAGAGTGTTCTTGTCGAAATCTGAGCATGGTGGTCAGTTCTGTCATCATGTTATTTTGGAAATGACTGCCATGGTCAGTGACAATCACCTTTGGAATACCGAACCTAGCAATAATTTGATTGAAAATGAAGAAAGCTGTTGTTTCCCCGTCCTCCTTAAAAGCAGGAATTGCCTCTACCCATTTTGTGAAATAGTCGACAGCGACAATGATGTATTTGTGCCCCCCAGCTGAGGCTGGGTTGCATGTCATATAATCAATCCCCCACTTCATGAAGGGGCCTACCGAGACAACGGGAAACAAAGGATCAGGACGCGACCGCATCTTTCTGGTAAATAGCTGACAAGGGTGACAACGCTTTATTGCTTCCACACAATCTTTAAATATTGAGGGCCAGAAATAACCGGCACGTAAGATTTTCTGGGCCGTTGCTAACCCAGATAAATGACCCCCACATGCTCCACTATGAGAATCATTTAGGACAACCTCTACTTCCTCATGAGTAAGGCAGCGACACAAGACAGAGTCTACCCCTCTTCGATATAAAGTATCTCCTATGATGAGGTAGTTTTTAGCATGAAGTCTTAACTTACGTCGGTCTTCCCTAGAGTAAGCGGCAGGACACTTCGAAGTCTGGAGATATATGAGAATATCTCCGTACCAAGGATCAGAGGTGGCTATAAGGAAGATGTGCTCATCTGGGAATGAGTCATCTTGAATCACTACATCGTCTTCTGTAGGGAATTCTACTATAAGCTCAGCAAACACTAAGGACTTTTTGGATTTAGCGGATTGGAAAACTAAGTCAAAATCTTGGAGAATGACTATCCACTTGTTGAATTCCCCCCCAACAATGCGTCGGGATAAAACATATTGGAAAGGGTTTACATCCTCCACTACAGTAGTGGTCCTCAGTAAGATGTAGTGCCGTAACCTCTGTACAACATAGACAGCCGCTAAGGATAACTTCTCGATGTGAGAGTACTTAAGCTCAGGCCCAACCAAAGCACGGCTAAGATAATACACAACATGCTCAACGAGCTTGTCGTTTTCCTGAACTAGCACTACTCCAATGGTGGAATCCGATGCAGCAAGATACAATATAAAGTCCCTAGAATAGTCTGGCGGGCACAATAAAGAAGCCGACAACAAGGCTTTTTTCAATGCCTCGAACACGAGTTGTGCAGCTTCATCCCATACAAATGGGGTGTCCTGTTTGAGCAGGCGCATGAAACCTTTCGTGATCCTGGCATAATTAATGATGAAACGTCGAAGGAAGTTAGACTTTCCTTGTAGACTCTGAAGTTTCCTAAGTGTGCGAGGAGGAGGCATATTTACAATGGCTTCAACTTTTAGGGGATCCACCTGAATGCCCCTGCTTGAAACAATGAATCCTAGTAGTCTCCCTGACTCGATGCAGAAAACGCACTTGCGGGGATTCAAGCGAATTTTGTAGTATCTGCATCTCTCAAAAATCAACCGCAAATGATCAGGATGTTGGATCCTCTTGCGAGAATGTGCAGGTAGATCATCTAGGTAAGGCTTGACAATGTCTTTTATATCGTGAAAAGCAAAGTTCATGGCTCTTTGAAAGGTTGCCCCTGCATTTTTCAATCCAAAGGGCATTTTTCTATAAGCGAATGTACCCCAAGGGAAAATAAAAGCATTTTTATGTTGGTCTTCCAGTTTGATTTGGATTTGATTGTAGCCGGAAAAACCATCCATAAAATAAAAGACTTCACTCCCCGCACATGCATCAATGATCTGATCAATGAATGGTGTGGGGTAATTGTCCTTGGGACAGGCTTTGTTAAGGTCTCGAAAGTCAGTACAGACGCGAATAGTCCCTTGCTTTTTGTCAACAGGAACTGGGTTGGACACCCACTCAGTCAAAGCAATAGGATATATAAAACCAGCTTTCAAGAGCTTCTCAACCTCTGCCTTTACAGCCGCCGCTTTACGCGGGTTCACGGGGCGTAATTTCTGCCGAACTGGTTTGGCATCAGGGTAAGTACGGATCTCATGTTGGACAATAGATGGATCAATGCCTGGAATCTCCTCATATGACCAGGAAAAGACATCGCGAAATTCCTTGAAAAGGGCAGTATAGATAGCAATCTCCTCTAGAGAGCAGTTTGCTCCTATATAGATGTTTTCCACGACATCTGGGTTGACAGAAATGTTGATTGGTATAGTAGAGGAAATGTTTGCCATATTCCCCTCAGCAAACACCCCTTCCCTAGGCAAAGGGTTCACAGGTACATCAACATCCCCAGGCAGTCTCACATGAAACTCTTGGTTTTCAATCTTGCTTAGCTCTAGAAGGAAATAAGACCGGTGATGAAGATCCTCACATATCTTCTCATGTGCACACATAGCTTCCAGAATGGCTTCATCGGAAGGTAAAATAGTTTCTAAGCAATCGATGGAATGTAAAGAGTTCTCTGCCCATGTAGGCATATAGACTTCTTCCAGATCATCCGAGACTGAAAGAGGATCTGGAATAGGATCAGCAGTGGCTTGGGTAATAGCTTGATATGCCACTTCCACTGCTGATAAGGGCACTTCCGGTTCCTGGGGGGTTGGGAGAACCCAAGGATCAGTCCTATCCACAACCGAAGTGATGGAATTCCCCACACTAGTGGAACCGATATAGTTAACCGGGGCTGGGATGTCAAATGTGCCCATCAAATATGAATACAATCCAGCCCCCAAGCTCTGAGCAGGCTTGGCCTGATCAACCAATGGTACATTGGAATCTTTAGACTCTAAATGGCCCCTTCAAGTAAAATCAAGTTGGTCAACAGTAACCAACTTGCGCTCATGTGGGAATACCATGACACGAAGAACAGCCGATGCAACAACATTCATTGCATAAGTCCAATTCCTCCCCAAAAGAAAATTATAGTCCAAGGGAGCATCAATCACTTCAAATTCAACAGAGACCGCTTTGCCTGCCAACTTAATCTCGAAAGCTGGCAAGATACCATGTGGACGGAAAGACCTTCCATCGAAAGCGGTAAGTAAAGTGGTTTATGGGACCAGCTCTGGGGATCCTAGAGATTTCCAGCATGCCAGGGACATGACACAAGTAGAGGCTCCCTCATCCACAACAGCTCGTCCAATGGTCTTACCACCATGGACAACATCTATGGATAGGGCTATATGGTAAGGGAGGCGAATTTTGACATCAGACAAACAAAGCTTCACCGTGAGACTCAAAGAGTCCATACTACCTAGAGCCGCTAAAAGGGCATTCCGCTGGGTGGGACAACTCTGAAGCACCTCCAAAGCAGACATTGCACATGGGGTTTGAGCTAGATCTTCAACTACTGAGTAGTTGGAAGCAGCCCTATTGGGATTATGCAAAGTCTTCTTAAAGACACCTTTGGGTATCTTTGGCATTATTTCCAATGGTTTCTCTATAGTGAGCGGGTTCGAAGGTTCACCTACAGCTTTACCCGTCTCAAGAGTCTCCTTCTCCTTCTCATATTTCTTGTTCCTGGTTTGCAACAAAGTAGAGGATCTAACCATGTTGATATAATTAGGGTCAGGAGCAGCTTGGCTGCCCCCTACTACAGTAGAAGCTGACGCAGAATTATGTCCTTGGGGAAATGGATCCTTTAGGACAGCCGTTGGTTGAGTTTTCAACAGCTTCCGAGCTTGTTCCATGAGGGGACAAAGGTGGGTCAAATGGTCTCCCTGGCACAACTTACAAGGAAACTTGACTTTCTTTTTATCTTTGTTTCCCCATCAGCATTATTTGCGGGCTTGGGCTTGTTTTGGTTTTGGTTTCCCTCTCCTTTTTTTCCCTTCTTCTTCTTACCGCCGGACTGCTGATTTCCCTTTTGAGAAGATTGAGCAAATACATTTGCATTTTGGGAAGAGGGGGCAGCCTTTACTTCCTCCACTGTAGACTGTTTGACAGACAATTGTTGAATTTGTTTTGTCAAAGACTCTACAGTGGGAGAACTGATGGACCCAACCACACCATCGGCATGGGGTCCAAGCTTGGGTTTCTCGGCCTCATGAGAAGGCCTTGGTGCCTCAGGGATGATCTTGTATAAGATCCCAGACTATGAGTAAATCAATTCTAACTGCTGGGCCCTGAGTATGGCTTCTTCCTCACTAGTCACTCCTGATGTAGAAACATCCTTAGATATATAGGGTAATAAAGATTTAAGGAACCATTCTAATAAAAACTCAGGAGGGATGGTGGCTTTGATAAGGCTCTTTCACCTCCGCCATTCTTGGATATGGTCCGAGATATGTGTAGCCTTGTTTTGTCTAAAGGTGGAAAACAAGTCTGTTCCAAAATCGTATCGGACTGGAAGCTGAAAGTGGCTGAGGAAAGCACTCGCCAAATCCCAGAAACTACTAAAAGCAGCAGAATGCAACTCAATGTACCATTTTTCCGTAGTGCCAGTAAGAGTCCTCTGGAATAGCCTCAATCTCACTGAATCTTCATTCAATGAATTGGAAGAACACCATAAGTGAAAGGTGGTGGCATGTGCCCCAGGATCTTCACCAGCTTTCCCTTCGAACTTAGGGATGTCCGAGGGTAGCTTGGTGGGAACAGGTGGCCATGTGGGGTCATGCTTCACAGGATCGTTCATCAATTTTGATAAGTCTGGCAAGTTCAAAGTTGCCAGAAAGGGAAGTTTTGGCCTAACCGATGCATTAGATGTGCTAGCTTGGGTATTAGAGGGACTTGCCCCCACATTCCCATAAGTAAAAGTAGGGTTGCCCCCTGACATCGGTAGTGAAGTGGAAAGGTTGCTTTGGAACGGGTTCCATCCATAGGCCATCGGATTTTGGATGGGGGGTGCAGTATAAGTAGGTCGGCCCATCCCCATAGAAACTGGGGTCTGAAAGACTGGAGCTGGTATCCCTCCACTAAACAAAGAGAAGGGAGAGCTCATATATGGGGTCAAAATAGGTGTTTGGAAGCTTTTCCCATAAGAGTTGTTGGCTCCAAACTGCACTCCTACATATGAAGGAGGTGGACCTACATACGGATTGGATGGGGGTATGTGCCCCCCATTCCAAGGGAATCCTTGGACAAAGGTCGAGGGTCCCACCGGACCATTGTGGGTAGGGTAAGGGAAAGAAGAAGGTATTGTAGGTATACTGGGAATCCTAGTAGCCATATCACCAGACATACTTCCAATGTTCGAGTAAACAGGTGGTTGGACCACCCTACTTGCTGGAGTTAGGGGTGTGGAAGGTAAATTAGATCTAGGGGCACTAGCCGGGGGAGGTAGTACCCCTTCAACCGGAAGGGTTGAGGTGAAAACAAATGAACTTTCTCCTTCAAAAGACATGCCTCTACCTACAGGTACACCTAGTACTGGTGAACTAAAGGATCTAACCTGCACGATCACTGGATCGTTCAAATCAGTCAAGGGAGGATTATAATGTCTTGCAAGCTCGTCATCTTGCAGCTCTTCTATCTCAACTGTGTCTAAATCAAAGTGGTTAGCTATTAACTCTGGTTCACCAAGAACCTCACTAGTTCCTACCGGTTCAAAAGAACCACCTGTGCTTAATCTCCTCCTTTGGGGTAAAGGTGTAGGTTCTAGTGGTGTGAGAGGAGGAAGGTTTCTCAACCTTCTTGACCTTCTATGCAGTTGGTCCTCCAAAATTAAGACTCAAACAAACCACACCCGAAGGTCAGACTAATCACAAGCAAATCCACAGAGCATACACTAAAAAGATCCTAAAGTCTCAAGCAAGCAAAACAGGCTATAAAGATATACCTTCCAGAAGAAGGCCGATGAACAGTTACTTGGCATCCTTGATGGGTTCTCAGGCACAAGCAAAGGAATCACCCAACCGCCCTCCTGCACTTTCCACAAGGGTTACCTTCCAAGTCCGTTCAAGGTCAGCCAGAAATAACCTTCCGGTTTACCTGTGTATGAGCCCTAAAAGACAAGAGCCTAAAGGCTACCTTGACAATACCTACTGTCTCGGGGGACAGTCGCAAGCTGGTCTCGTACGCATGAGCAGGGTAGCTGAGCCCGAAATTCTGCCTAGACAGAATCCTCAGATGTGCAAAATTCATGGGTTACGTTTTGACAAGGATTCGGGGGGTTGTCCCCTGTGTCCAAGCCTCCACACGGCCTCGTGCTTAACTCCCGTTTGAGAGGAGCTTCCCAGATACAGTGGTAGAACCAAGGATTTACCTAATGAATGGCCCACTACATTTGAGTTTATAGTTTGTGGGAAGCTTACACTCCCTAGCCCACAAACCTAGCCTAAGATAGTAGGTGGAAGGCCCTAAAAATAAAAACTTACTAATAGATTTTAAATTTAAGCGTTAATTTTAAGGGCTGTTCTTTACTCAAAGGAAGTGGTAGTGATGGACTGTATGGTGTTTTGACTCAGCAGAAAATAGATGAAATAAAGGTGCATCTAAAGCAATCTAACACTATAAAATAAACTTCTTTTCATTTTTTCAAATATGTTGATGAACTAGCAGCACTAAATAAGAGAAACTAGGCCTATATGTTTTTGTATTTTTCTAAGATAAAAATTCTTTAAACTGAAAATCAAACACTACTTTATGCAAAAACTACAATGCAAAAGATAACTATGGTTTGTTTTTCCACTTTAAAAAATGATCAAAAAACTACTGTGCATGGTCAAATGCAATGCTTGAGTAAACTTGACACTTATAAACTGTAAAAAAGACACAAATTGAAACTAACAGGCATACAGGACCAAAAGCCAGCAAGAAAAGCAGACTAAGACCTCAACTTGGGTGCAGACAATGATCAAGAAATCACTGCATACTTTTAAACAAGTAGGTGCAAACCAATAACTAACAGAAATTAGACTGGACAGACAGAGTCTAAGACCCTGATCACTGATCTAGACTCAGGCACCTACACCAACAACCCAAACAGGCCAGAAAGTTTCAAGATGCGGACAGTAAATAAAGACAAGTAAAAAGAACCCAAGGGCTTTGAAAAGCACTTAATATGTGATCACCTGATATACTCAGACAATTATACAACACTCTTAAAGAAAGTCTTAACCGAAAATAGGACTTATAGAAGGCCAAAGAACAAGCAAACTTCAACACAAAAATCACAGTTTTCAGAAGTATACGCGACTGTGTAGTAGAGCAGGTCGCGAATGATACACGACTGTTCTATATGACAACCCGCGAATTCAACTCAGCATACACGACTGTGTAGACAGACAACCCATGCATGGGTATAAAAATTTCTCAGAAAACAGAGAAAACCCAAGACTTTCAAATGTTGTAAGTATGTAAGAAAGCAGGACAAAAGATCACAAACAAGACTTCGAGCAATCACTGGTCAGGACAACAGAAAAAGACCTAAAGCAGACTTGGCATCCCCAACGGAGTCA